>PVIY010003798.1:0-109220 GCA_004026745.1 Myrmecophaga tridactyla
TTTTCTAAAGGTGACCATACCATTCCTGTTCTTTTGTTTCTGGCTTATTTTGCCTCACCAAATGTCCCAAATGTTCATTCACATCATTGCATGCCTCATGATTTTGTTCCTTTTTGTAGAAGCACAACCTTCATTCATAAGTATACACCATCATTCACCAATCTACTTTTCCATCAGTGCATCCTTCAGCCACCAGCATTCATTGGGCATCATGTATAGGGCACAAAGTCCATGTCCATTAATATTCTCAATTTTAAATAATTTCATTTTTCCCAAGAGAAAGCTCGGCAAATAGGAAATCTAAACCTCCTCTTAACTCTTGTTTCTCCCCCCATTATTTATTTCTGCTATTGCTGTAGTAGTGATGATGGTTTCTTTTTGAACATAGCCCATAGCATTCAATAGTGTTTTCCCCCGTACCCTGGATTTAAACACTCTTTCTACATGAATCATATCTTTGAAATAATTTTGCAAGAACTAATTCATATTTCTAGTGTTAATCGGTGGGACATGTAGGTCTATACAACCCCTTCCAATCTTGTTCAACTTCAATATGGTAATATTACTTATAGACCCACTAGAGAACCACCTTCACTCCTATCTATTCCCTTACATTGGAGTTCAACCTCATTACCTAATGGTTCACCCATCTCTAGCTTCTATGTATCACTAAGTCCCCTATGTTCTGTAATATAAGCCTTGGATTAATTACTTTTATGCTGGTCATAAAAGTGGAATCATAGAGTATCTATCCTTTTGTATCTGGCTAATTTCACTCAGCATTATGTCCTCAAAGCTCATCTATCTTGTTTTGTGCTTCAGGATATCATTTTGTCTTACTGCTGGATAATGTTCCATTGTATGTATACACCACATTTTGTTGATCCACTCATCTGTTGATGGGCATTTGGTTTGTTTCCATCTTTTGGCGATTGTGAATAATGCTGCTATGAACTTCGGTGTGCAAGTGTCTTTTTGTGTCATTGCTTTCAGGTCTTCTGGATATATACCAAGTAGTGCTATTGCTGGGTCATAGGATGACTTGATATTTAGTTTCCTAAGGAACCGCCAAACAGCCTTCCATAGTAGCTGCATGATTAAACATTCCCACCAGCAGTGCATAAGTGCCCCAGTATACATCCTCTCCAATATGTATAGTTTTGTCCCATATATTTGTCCCAGTATGGATGTCCCATATACATCCTCTCCAACATATATAGTTTTCCCTTTGTTTAATAGCAGCCATTCTTACAGGTGTGAGGTGGTATCTCATTGTAGTCTTGATCTGCATTTCCCTTATAGCCAATGAAAATGAGCATCTTTTCATGTGCTTTTGAGCCATCTGTATTTTCTCTTCAGAAAAATGCCTATTCATATCTTTAGCCCATTTTACAATTGGGTTGTTTGTTCTTTTGTTGTTGAGTTGTATGATATCTTTATATATACAGGAAAACAAACCCTTGTCCGATATGTGATTTCCAAATATTTTCTCCCATTGATTTGGCTGCCTTTTCACCTTTTTGACAAAGTCTTTTTAGGTGCAGAAGATTTTTGATTTTGAGGAGTTCCTTTATCTATTCATCCATTTTTTCTTTTGTTGCTTGTGCTTTGGGTGCAAAGTTTAGGAAGCTACCTCCTATTACTAGGTCTTGAAGATATTTCCTATAGTTTCTTCTAGACACTTTATGGTGCTAGTTCTTATCTTTAGTTGTTTGATCCATTTTGAGTTAATTTTTGGATAAGGTGTAACATAGGGGTCCTCTTTCATTCTTTGGGCTATTGATATCCAATTCTTCCATGCCCAATTATTGAAGACTATTTTGTCCCAGTTCAGAGGATTTGGGGGCTTTGTCACAAATCAGTTGACCATATATTTGGTGGTCTATTTCTTGTGTTCTCAATTTGATTCCATTGGTCAATACTTCTTTGTGCCAGTATCATGCTATTTTGACCACCATGACTTTATAATAGGTTTTAAGGTCTAGGAGTGTTAATCGTCCCACTTCGTTCTTCTTTTTTAGGCTGCTTTAAGGTATTCGGTGTCTCTTTCTCTTCCAGATGAATTTGGTAATTAGCTTTTCCTAATCTTCAAAGTAGGTTGTTGGAATTTTGATTGGTATTGTGTTGAAACTGTAGGTCAATTTGGGGAGAATTGACATCTTAAGTCTATTTAGCCTCCCTATCCATGAGCAGGGAATGTCTTTCCACCTATTTAGATCTCCTTTGATTTTTTTTAGCAATGTTATGTAGTTTCCTGTATACAAGTCCTTTACATCCCTAGTTAAGTTCATTCCTAAATACCCGATTCTTTTAGTTGCTATTTTGAATGGAATTTATTCCTTAACTGACTCCTCAGCAATGTCATGGCTTGTGAATAGAAACATTATTGATTTTTGCACATTAATTTTGTATCCTGCTACCTTGCTGAATTTTTTTTTAGCTCAATTAACTTTACTGTAAATTTCTCAGGATCTTCCAAGTATGGTATTATATCATCTGCAAATAATGAGAGTTTTTGTTTCTTTGTCCTGCCTGATTGCTTGACCTAAAACTTCTAGCACAATGTTGAATAATAGTGGTGACAGTGGGCTTCCTTGTCTTATTCCTGATCTTAGGGAGAAAGTGTTCAGTCTCTCTCCATTGAGTATGATGCTGGCTATTGGTTTTTCATATAGTCCTTTTATCATATTGAAGTAGTTACCTTTGATTCCTATCTTTTGGAGTGTTTTTATCAGAAAAGGATGCTGAATTTTGTTGAATGTTTTTCACCAACAATTGAGAAGATCATGTGATTTTTCCCTTTTGATTTCTTAATGTGCTGCATTTCATCAATTGATTTTCTTGTGTTGAACCATCCTTGCATCCCTGGTATATGCCCCATTTGATCATGATATATAATTCTTTTAATCTGTTGATAAATTCAATTTGCTAATATTTTATTGAGAATTTTTGCATCTACATTCATTAGGGAGATTGACCTGTAGTTTTCCTTTCTTATAACATCTTTATCCGGTTTTGGTATTAAAATGATAGTTTCAAAAAGTGAGTTAGGTAGAATTCCTTTTTCCTCAAATTTTTGGAAAAGTTTGAGCAGGATTGGCATTAGTTCTTCTTGGAATGTTTGATAAAATTCCCCTGTGAAGCCATCTGGCCATGGGCTTTACTTTGTAGGAAGATTTTTGATGACTGATTGAATCTCTTTATTTGTAATTGGTTTGTTGAGATCTTCTATTTCTTCCTGAGTCAGTGTAGCTTGTTTGTGTGTTTCCATGAATTTGTCCATTTCAACTAAGTTGCCTAATTTGTTGGTATATGGTTGTTCATAGTATTCTCTTATGATTTCTTTTATTTCTTCACTGTCTGTGGTAACGCACTCCTTCTCATTTTTGATTTTGATTATTTGCATCCCCTCTCTTTTTTCATTGTCAGTCTTGCTAGTGGCCCATCAATTTTATTGATTTTCTGAAAGAACAAACTTTTGGTTTTATTGATTCTTTCTATTGTTCTTTTGTTCTCCTATTCATTTATCTCTGCTTTAATCTTTGTTATTTCTCCTCTTCTATTTGCTTTGGGGTTAGTTTGCTGTTCTTTCTCAAGTTCCTCCAGGTGTGCTAAGTCCCTTTATTGCTCTTTCTTCTTTTTTAATATAGATAAGTAGGGCAATAAATTTCCCTCTCAGCACAGCCTTTGCCACATTCCATAAGTTCTAATAAGTTGTATTCTCATTGTCCTTCATCTCCAGATAGCTACTGGTTTCTCTAGTAATTTCTTCTTTGACCCACTGGTTGTTTAAGAGTGTGTTATTTAGCCTCCATATATTTGTGAATATTCTCATTCTCTGGTGGTTATTGGGATCCAGCTTCATCCCATTATGATCAGAGAAAGTGCTTTGAATAATTTCAGTGTCTTTAAATTTATTAAGACCTGTTTTGTGCCCCAGCATATGATCTCTCTGAGAGAATGTTCCATGAGCACTAGAGAAGAATGTATATTCTTTCACTTTGTGGTGTGATGACCTATATATGTCTGTTAGTCTAATTCGTTTATCAAATTATTTAACTTCTCTGTTTCCTTGTTCATCTTCTGTCTGGTTGTTCTATCTAGAGAGAGGAGTGGTGTATTGAAATCTCATACTATTATTGTTGAAACATCTATCACTCCCTTCAGTTTTGCCAATGTCTGTCTCATGTACTTTGGATATCCTTGATTGGGAGCATAAACATTTATGATTGTTATATCTTCTTGGTGAATTGACTCTTAAATTAGTATGCAGTGTCCTTCCTTGTCTCTTATGATGTCTTTACATTTAAAGGTTATTTTGCTTGATATTAGTACAGCTACTCCTGCTTTCTTTTGGTTACAACTTGCATGGAAAATCTTTTCCATCCTTTCACTTTCAATCTATTTGTATCCTTGTGTTTAAAATGAGTCTCTTGTAAGCAGCATAGAACTGGATTATGTTTCTTAATCCATTCTGCGAAGCTGTATCTTTTAATTGGTAAATTTAGTCTGTTAACATTCGAAGTTACTAGTGAAAAGGTGTTTCTTGAATCCACCATCTTATCTTTTTCATTTACTTGTCAGATCTAAATATTCTTTTTCCTCTTTCTCTTTGTATTCTTTAAATTACCCTTAGGGGTGGTACCATACAATTCTGTTCCCTCCTCCACACCTCTCTCTCTTGTCTTTTTTTTTTTTGAACCTGCAGAACTCCTTTTAGGAATTAAAAAAAAATAAATAGAAAAATAGTAGATACCACACAGCTTAAAGACTGTTGACCAAATAAAAAACATACTAGAGGCACACAACACCAGATATGAAGAGTCAGAAAGAAAGAATAAGTGATATAGAAGACAGGATAACTCGCTTACCATTTTCAAAGCTTAAAAGCTTATTCTAGTCATTTTCCTCAATCAAAAAAAATTTGCCTATGTAACAGAAATGATGTCTTCACTGGCAATCTCCAAATGATACTTCTTTAGCTTAAAAAAAAAAATGTGCCATCAGCCAGTACACACAAGACTTACCAGGACATTAAAACATAATACATTTTATATTTATTTCTTTGTTGTTATATTAATTTTAATGGCTTCCTAATATTGTATAGATTTATTGTCGATTAACCAGGACACTATTATTAGATATTTAATTTATTTTTTATATTTTAACCACTATACAAACCACTATAGTGATAATATATGCATCTGCATCATTATGCACATTAGTAAGTAGCTCTTTAGGATAAAATCTTCAAAGTATATTTTTAGGTAAAGAAGCATATAGTATTTAAAATGGATTAATATAGATAAATTGTATATATACAATATTAAATATACCAATTCAGTGATGTAACTTGTCTCTGTTTATTCAGTTCTCCTTTTATTGTCTTTCACTAATGCCCGTCATTTTTTTCTGCATTCCATGTTTCTTGTTAAGCTTATTACTATGCCGTATTTTTGTTCTGTCCTGAATGGATTTTCTGTTCCATTACATATTCTCTTTAATACTAGCATTTTAAAAAGTTACTGATTTTTGCATACTTTTTTGAAAACAGACACCTTTTTTAATTATCTCACTAGTATGTTATGTTTATATTAAGAGTATGTAAGTTGCATTTGGGGGCTCAGGGACCTTGAAGATCTGAATTTAAAAAAAAATAAAAGACATGAAAAAATACCTTGTCTAGGTATAAATTTTTTGGGTTGGAGTATTTCCCTCAAAATCTCCAGTTGCTTAAGAACCATCTAGATTTCAGGGTTGGTGAGTAAAAACCTGAGGCTCTTGGGCCATTTAGATTTTTTGCCCAATATTTTGTAGCATAGTTTTATTATCTATACAGTTTATAAATTTTGCTAAAAGCTATCTGACTTTGTGTCATTTTTCACTGTAGTCCATCATAAGCTTATTTAATCTACACATACAAAGTTTTCTCTATCTCAGAAAGTTTTCCTTTTATTAGCTTTGATTAGCATGTTTGTTCCATTTCATCCTGTCCCACGTTCATGAACTTTTATTTGTCTGGTATTGACTTTCATTCTCCAGTCTCTTTATCTTGACCTTTCCTGACTTTCTTCCCTTTGTCCTTTTCCTTTGCATTTTGAAAAAAAATGTCTAAAACGTGTCTTCTAATTAGTGGTTCAATTTTCAGTAGCAATATTTTGTTTTTTATTACCTCCAAAATACAAATATACTTCTGCTACTTCCTTTTCATTTTCTTCAAGCCTTAATTTGCTATCTATATTTTGTTGTTTGCTGTTGTGTTTATTAAATCATGTTTCTGCCACTTTTCACAGCCTGTTATCTCTTGTGCATACTGCTACTGATTTCTGCCTTTTGTCTCTGAATGTGCCAAATAATTTCCTGAAATTTTCTCCTGGTTTCTGCATTACTTAATTAGATAAATTATTCTTTTAAATCCCTTGTGAGATTCCACTCTCTATTTTTCCACAATCTGAATGTATGTGCAAAATATATGCTATATTTGGCATATAAAGAAGACAAATTAAAACATGATATATAATTTATTAATGTGGTTGTAAAATTTACTTCTCTATTCATAAAACAAGCTAAGATCTGATTATAGTAAACATTTGCTGAAAGAGAGAGAGGGAGAGGGATGGATGGGATAAGTCCTACTTTATGATTTATTTGCATTTTGGTCACATGTTATTCTCAAGTCTACTGTTGAAAGACAGCTTAATACTCACAATGGCCTATACAATTTCCTAATTTGAGTAGACTTTATTTAGTACCTCTTTGCAGTCTTTTGATTATTTTCTCCTATCCTGTTTGTTGATTTGATCATTGCAATTTCAGAAGTGTGAACCAAACTACAATTCCCGGCATACAGTGCTTCCACCGAGTTTTCTGTCTTCGCAATTCTACCTGGGGAGACACACATCCCTGGATACACTGTACCATGCATTACTCTGGCCACCTATTCTACATACTCAGTTTTTTATAGGAAAGTGCTTTTTTTCCCCAAGATCTTGAAAAGTGACAACCAGAACATTTGGAAACATTACTCTGGTTCTTTCAGAAATTCGTACCTGTAGCATAAAGGTAGAATGATGCAGTTCTTACTTACAGACACAGACTGTAAGATACAGAGACCGTGTCTGGGTCTTGAGACAATTAGAGAGAAAGGAAAGAAGTATTTTCAACTTTTTAACCTAATCCCTTTTGTGGATGTTCCAAAAGGCAAAGCCTTAATAGAGTTTTCTCAGCCAGGTGAGGAAATCTCTATTTTTATACGAACGCAAATGGAAAATTCCAATATTCTAGCACAAGACTGTTCAATAGTGAGGTTTCTTCTGTTTTCAGTCTATTTCTACGAATTTTAGTGAGAAGTGAAAGAAATAGTACTGGAGATTGCTAAGCAGATGCCATTTTGGAGTGGATTTATGTGTTATTAAATGTTTAAAATGAAATGTACTTGTTTTACTAGAAAAAATGTCATTCTTATTTAAAAGAATTGCTCTTTAAATAGCAGATATTTATAGAATTACATAATTTTGTTTGCTTGAAAAAGAAGGTGCAAAATGCTTTAAAAGGCAAATTTATGACTGGAATAAAAATGTTAAAATCATTACAAATGGGCCCTTAATATTGCAATGCGAAATTTGAGTTAATCAAAATTGTATCATATATTAGCAAGTGCAATAAATACTGTTTCTAAATTTCTCTGAGTTTTTTAGACTCAGTATTTGAACTTTTTTCCTTTTGCAGAATTTTTCTTTCCTACATCTTTCATTTTCTTTGTATTGTTCCCAAATTAGCCAAATTATCTCCTGTCTCTGCTCACTAAATATATAACATATTATTCTTAGGCATTAATTTGCAATAGTGACTTAAATATTTGCTATATTTTGCTAATCCTTCTTGACACTCTTAAATCATATCCCACTCTAGGTATTTCCTGGATAATTTAATTGACTGCCAAGTCCCATTTAGATAGAGAAAACACACTTTAAAATATTTTTGTGTGGGAGTCTCAACTTCTAACAGAAAGCATACATTTCTACACTCTATAAAAATTGTTAAATTGTTGTTTTCCTTTTTGTATATAATCCCAGGATAAAGACTGTAGCTAGAACTTTCAACCTGATGGCAGCATATCCAGTAGAAGCTGGATAAAATGTAAGTTACGAAAATAAGTTTTGTTGATCTCTACTATTTAAATATATCCTAAAGCACTGGACACCTGTGTGATTCAAAAGTTACAATGAAAGGTAATTGAACAGACTATTTGGAAATGGAAATAGTTTTACAAGTCTTTGAAAGAGTTACACTACTCTTTTCTAAGTGGAATGAAAATCTGTGAATCGTTAAATTCAAATAAATTTGAAGCAAATAATGTTGGGGAGACTCATATTCTGTTAAATATATGCATCTCTTCCATTTCCTTGCATTTTACATTTAAAAGGAGTTATTTTGGCTCTACTTTTTAATTTCCTTTTACCTAGTTCTACTGTTTGTCATTGCTTAAAACATTAAATTTCAAAGACTACGTTGGAAGTTCTCTAGGGATTCGTGTTGCTCTGTTGAATATTCTTTGATCAGATTGTAATGGAAAAACCCCTGCAGGAGATATAAAATGTGTACATATATTTGAATGCATAAAATATGTATTTTAAAATTTTCATCCATCTTTGACACTTTTAAATATGGACTTATTTAGCATTCCAGTTCAAAATTTATAGGATAATCTTAGGGATATATTTCAAAAGAGTGGCATCTTTAGAAATTGATGATGAAAGAAATTGCATCTAGAATTTCTTTGGTAACGAGGTGAGCAAGTACAAACAATGAGTTACAGCTCATTATAGTTAAAACTATCAACAGTTAAAGCTACTGCTTAAGTATGTAGAAACAAATCTAAGAGATGTAATATTTTTATTCCATTAAATATGTTTTAAATATTGTTTACCCTCAAGACATTCTCAAGCTTAAGTGGTTAAAAAGATTAATACTTTTGCCGTCATTTATTTAGGATAATGAGAGACAATTTGTATATGTAATGAGTATGTGATACTGCCTCCATTGACATTTATAAATCCAAAGACCCCAGGATTTTATATGTATGTTATGTGTATACATTAAGGCCTAAAATAGGTTTTTAAAGAAAAGCAAGAATGCTAAAAATTAGGCTTGTCCATTTGTTTAGATGTCACTTGTTATCATATATTTTTTGAAAGCTGCATTTACACTTGGATTGTGTTACATTGTTGGATATATATCCATACATAGGATCAGGGACAATTTCACATATTCGTATTGTGATAAGCAGTCAGGACTATAAAGTGTTTCAAAAAATTACTTTATTTGTGAAGACAGAGTTTGTAGTGAGGGTTTTACATCAACACTTTTCACCATTTTTTCCTAAATGATATATGGAAAAATATATTTAAAATTATGTCTTAAAATCCAAGTACTTAGGGCTGGTGCAATGGTGGCCCAGTGGCAGAATTCTTGCCTGCCAGGCCAGAGACCCGGGTTCAATTCCTGGAGTCTGCCCATGCCAAAAAATAAAAAATCAAAGTATTTATTGAGCATTAAGTAAAAAATTGAGTGGCTACAAAAGTGTGTGAGGTTCTGTACCTATCTTTAAAGCTTTTATAATTAAAATGCATAAAGAATGTAAAAAGTGATTAATATATAGTATATCACACAAATATATCCATATTTCTACTTGGATGCCTATAAATTCATGGATATTTGGCTAATTCATCTTCCCTTAAGTAGAAATCTAATTTAAGGTATTTAAATCATGCTGCAATTTTTAATATACTCAAGCAGAAGACCCCTCCAATTTTTAAAAAACTTCTTCTTTGTGTTTTCTTAGAAACTACTTCTACCTGTTTTGTGATTCACTAAGAGTATATATCTTCTCGCTCTGTCTTCCAAATATAACCTATCACTATTCTCTTGGAAGAGATTTTCAAATTTGGAAATTGTCTGAAATAATTTTTCATATTTTCTTTTGTGCGTCTTTTTACATTTTTAACACTGGCCAATTTAGACATGCTTCCAAATGGTAAAAGACATAATTTTAATATATAGGCTATAAATCTCATGTCATTATAGTAGCATTAAATGAACAAAAGTTTCCTAACTAAAAGAGAAACCTATTTAAGATGAGTTGTGAAAATCTGTTTAGCAGACATACTAAATTCATTCTAAATTTATCATTGCATTTTAATTTATTTAAAATGGTGTTTTTTTAATGCATATATATAAATTTCATATTTCATATTTATCCCCAAGGCAAATGAATTTAGTTTATTTCCTTCTGTTTATATATTGGTTTGTTTCAATCAATACTAATCCTATATATATTCAACAATATTTGTTATACAATGCCAGAAAATAGGATATTTGACCTGAAATGATTGTGCTACAGAAGAGGACACATATTTAATGACCTCTACTCTGTGATAATCACTTTGCAAGATCATTTGCATCTGTCATTTTATGTCACCCTCAGAATACCCTTGTAAAATCTGTTTTGATGTTTGATTTCTACAAATGAGAAAACTGAGACTCCAAGTAATTAGCTAATTTGCCCAGGGTTGTTTACTTATTCATTCTTTCAATATTAAATGGTTGCTGTGCTTCAATCAGAAGATATTGTGACTACAATAAAACCAAACAGACACGCGCCTGCTTCTCACAGTGCTCACAGCTCTAAGGGGAGATAGAAGAATAAACAAACAAAGGCCACTAGTTAAGGGGAACTCAAAGTTTGTATCTAGATCCTCTTTTCTTCATACTCCCTCCCATAGTTGATCTCATCCATATCAGGGTTTTATGCATGATTTCAACTCAGACATCTCTTCAGCATGCCAGACACATGTATTCAAATGTCAAGTTGTCAACAATTTTTTAACTTTTTCAAGGATACATCAAATATAACAGCTCAAAGCCGGACTGTTTTGGTTTCCTCCTGAAAACACCATTCTCTCTCCTTGCCTCCCTTCTACACACGTAATTGTTCTGCTTCCTCAGAGACTGGCACCACTATACATCCTGTAGTCAAATCTGAGACTCATTCTTGACATTACTCTTTTCTCTCATCACCACCTGCATCATCAAGCCCTGTTGACTTTTTCTGTTAGGATTCACTCAAATCTGTCCACTTCATCTCTCCACCCCATCTCTCTAGCCTAAAATGCTATCACCTCTCGTTTGGAATACTGAAATCCCCCCTGATCTATCTGCACTTACTCTGATCTCCTGCTAACCATTTCCCACAATGCAGTCATAGTGGTATATTCAAATGGCAAATCCGATTATGTTGCAGTCTCTGCTTAAAACTGTCACATTCTTTTCCATTGCTATTAGAATAAAGATCAAATTACTCAACAGGCCCACACATTCCTACAGGAACCCACCCCCTAGTTGTCTAGACCCCTTCCTCTATTGTCTTCTTCTTTAGTCTCTGCTACCTTTTTTCAGTTTTTCACAAATGCTGTGTACTGCACTTTCCCTCCCAGAACCATAAAACAGTTCCTGCTCCCTTCTTCATGGGTTAACACCTACTCATCCTTCAGCTCAATTGTCATGACCCTAGAGAAACCTTCCCTGACCGCCTTGATTAGATTTTCTCTATTTATATGCTCTTACTCTCACTGTGTATACCTATTTTTCATGGAAGTTGTCAGAGGTGAAATTTTCCATTTATTTGGGAGATTATTTGATTAATATGTGTCTCCCTTGGGAGACTTAAGTTCTGTATGGGCAGGGACCATGTCGCTTCTTGTACTCCCTCTTATTCCCGGCACCTATTGCAGTACTTATACCTGTTACTACGTGATAGATGCTCAGCAAATATTTGTTGAGTGAATAAAGTTGTGAACGAATGGCAGTCAGGATTTGAAACCAAGCCATTCTGATTCTTTCCACTCTACAATACCAATTTGACAGTTCAGAGAATTAAATGGTAATTATTCAGTTTTGTTCAATGTGCTATAGCTATTTATCAAATGCTTCCTTTTTTTCAAATGTATGGTTTTTAGATCTTGGGGATACAGCAGCAAAAAAAAGACAAGCGGATCTCTTTTATCACAGAAGTTGCATTATAAAGGTGGAAGTCATTAAGTAAATAGGCAAATAAATAAACAAGATTATTTCATTTAGTGATGAATGCAATGAAAATAACAAAAGAGGCTAAGGTAATTGATAGTGATTTTGACCAGACATTATTTCAGATTGCTTGATGAGGTAAGGATTTTTTGAGGAGGTGATAGTGAGCTAAGATATGTAAATCAATGATCACATTACTATATAAGTAAGAGAAACAGTTAAAACCAAACTGCCATACCACATCAAAAGTCCTATAAGTGTTTTAGAAAAGAAAATGGAAGTCTAGAGTAGTAAAGCTTTATTTCATGGAGAATGTGAGTCTTGAAATCATTTGTTGGACTTAAATAGGAAGAGGGGAAAATGTTTCAGAATAATGGAATTAAAGCATAGTTGTAGGAGTAGCTATGATATGTTATCATCATCAAAACTATTTTGTAAAAATATTCAAATGGAAGAATTGCCTCTGCAGGTTTGGCAATCCCAATAATTGATCTGTGTGCTTTGCAGAAAGTTTAACAAAGGGATATAGTGAACAATTTTTCACTTGAAAGGTCCAAGCCTGACCTTATACATGAAGCTATCAAGGAGAGGTGGGAAATAAAGATGGATAATAGGGAATTGAAGCCAGTTGATGGGGTGCATTCAAAGGCAGCAAGTGAGGTTTTTATGAACAAATATTATTATGTATGACTAAAGAGGTATTATTTTGTTCTTTATATTACCACTTAACAGTTAATGGTTGTGAAGAATGAATAGGTCTGTGAAGAAAGAGTATAGCTCCCAAAATTCTTTACAAAATATAATCTTCACAAAATATATTAATTAATGTTATACATGACATTAATAACTAAAATTACTAACAGTGTGGTAGCACGATGTGGTGTAAAGGGCAAAGACTTAATGGGTCCATAAATCTGTGTCTGCCATTAACTGGTTGTGTGACCATAAATAGGTCACTTTACATCACTTAACTTCACTTCTCTTATTTTAAAGTTAACCTTTTAAGGTCCCTTTGAGTTTCGAATTTCTGTGATTTTTATGGTGGGTGTCTTGTCACAAGATTTAGTCATAATCGATTTTAAATATTGCTCAAAGAACGATCTGAGAGTGAAGGGATTTATATTTCATAATACTCAGGGTTGTATTCTGTGTCTTCTTAGATTATCTGTACTTTAATGTGTTTTGTCATTACTAATCAAGGTGGATTGAGTAGAAGAAAGGGGGCTTGCTTTTGTTCCTAGAAATTCTATGCCTTTATTTCTCTCTGCTCTCCACCTTTAAATCAAGGAAACATTATACTCATATATGCCTTACACAGATTTCAAGATAACATGAAATGACATGAAATATTATTTATTTGTGATTTTACCAACATAGAATTAATATTTTACATAATGTGTAAAGAGAGGTGTCTGCTCATGAATGAATTAAATGAGTCACAAATGATAAATCTCATGGATGAATCTTTTAAGAGGAAGAACAATCCAATTATGGAATCACAGAATGGCCTACCGTAGTCTGGTTGGAACTTTGCCATTGACATGTTGGTAATCTTTTCCCTGTAATCTCTTTACCACTATTTTTTTTTTTTTTTCCCATGGGCAGGCACCAGAAATCAAACCCAGGTCTCCAGCATAACAGGAAATTCACCACTAATTTTAAAAGGGGATATTCTTCAAGAAGCAAAAAAATTGTATATGTGTACAACAATGATATAGGCAACAAAGTATTAGTAAATTCAAAACGAATTATAAATGAATAGACTAATATGTAACTATATACCTGTTCCATTTTTACTTTTTGAAGAATGGCAAGTTTTTCAGAAGAAAATTGCGTGTTCCATACCATATTTCCATTAAAATGTTTTGTTTTTTTTTGCATTAAAATGTAATATAACTTCCCAGAAGCAAAAACTTTTACCTTTATGTTAAGAGATAATAATTAACTATATTATTTACAATTTAGGATAAAATGTAAATTATATTTTGATGTACTTGATGCTAAAACAAGTACCAACTGAGCAGGAGAAGATAATATTCTACTGAGTCTAACATTCTGTCTTTTATCATAGAAAATATAGAGAATAAATTAATTTTTTCCAATCTCCTTTGCCTCTTAAAAGAAAATATACTTGGAACAAGAGCTCTGCCCTACCATTACCAAAACAAACGAAAAGCAGAAATTGCATTAAATGTACCTAATCTACTTGCATCTGTGTACAGAATATGCAGCATCTAGTGAATTCAAGGAATATGATTTCAAACTTCCCATGCTCTAGTGCACTACACATATCCAGATAAGTTGTAAATAGCTGTTATCACTTGTTAAGATAACTTAATTAAACATGCTTATTAAAAATCTTTAATTCGTTAGTGATAAAATCTTGATTAGTACATTTTCCTGCTAGGTGACCTTCTAATTTAATAGAAAATGAATTGTTAAATGAGGGAAAATGCCTGTGGCAGAAATTTTGTGCTAGTGAATAGAGTTTGCAATACACATAGGGATATATTCGAGCCTAATTAGTAAGGGTGCAAATGAATTTTTATTTCATACACCAGAAGTGTCATTGATGAGCCACAGTAAGGAGTGTGAAGTGCATTCAGATTGGCAGTATGGGACTGAAATCTGTGGGAAAATCACTAGCTAATTCATTGATTGCCCCTTGGAAATTACTGCTGTTAATTGTTAGGTAATTAACATGGAGCTACAATTATATTGGCCTTAGGGGGTGATTAATGTTTCAACATGTCACATTAGCAGCGGCTGGATTTTCAAAGCTTTTCTTTTCCACTTGGTTTAGGAGACAGATGGTATATTGTCTATGGATTTTTTTATTTTCCTGAAGTTTATGCTGAGAGCAAGTGTACGTTTACCACTCTTGATCTTGCTTTACACAAGAATTTGATAACTTTTATGAAATAATATATTATTTGCTGATATTTTCCTACCTAAAATATGTATTGTTAAACAGAAAAATTATTTTAATTTCATGTATTGGCATAAAATCAAAGCTGTCCTAAATTTGAAGATTTGGCATTTTTCTTTATGACAACTTAAATTATTTAGTGATGGTAAGAAGAAAAAGAATTGCATGATATTATATTTATAACAATCAATATAACTTAAACAAAAACCATGCTGAACAAATGCAAAAAACAGTAATATAGATTTCATTAATATACCTATTGTTCTGCATCTCAGTACCTCTGTCACCTTTCTTACTTAAAGCTATGTATTCCAAATAGTCCAAACCCTAATTTAGCTCTGTGAATTGTGGAATGGATTTTTCAGAAGTCCCCTCTGAAGCAAAGTTGATCTCAAACATCAAGTCAAAGGTAAAGGAAAAGAATGGATCAAATCAATTACTTATTTAGGGAGGATTCATGCAAAAGTCAACATTACTTGTTACATGGTTAACCTGAGATGTTACGTTATATGTTATGGGTTTACCTATACCAGCACTTTTAATCTCATTATCATGGTTTATTAAACTGTCACCAAAGTTTGGGTCTAGCTATCTTAAGAAAAAGATCTCAGGAAAGAATTATATCCAAAACAAAGTTCCTTCTACAATTGAGAAAATCAGTTTTGATCACACAATATTAATTTCACTTGCAGAATAGTGAAGTCTTTATTGATTCCATGGATGCAGGCATGGTTTTCTAGATAAATATTTTAAATATGTAGTCCATCTGTTTTCATTTGTAACTTATTTCAACTGAAATGGTTAAAAAAAGATTTCAAAGTATTTTAATTTTTAATACAAGTCAATGTGGCGCATTACCTCTTGTGAAAAGATATTCAATAATAAAACCCAAGTGGTACCAAAAAATTCTTAAGGTCTCCAAAGGTGGTTTTTTAAAAAATCCAATTAAGAAACATTATCTAAAAAGGTAAAATGGGTTTCTCACAATTCAAAGAAGAGCTTCTTTTATAATTTTTTCCTGTGAAAATTTGAGATGTCATCTTTCTTGGTAGCCCCATACTGAGGCCTTTGTTGTGACTGCAGTCTCGAGCTTTCCTATTGATTTGTACTACTTCAACAAATGACAGATATCTTTATTACCTATAGCCAAGCCAGCTATTAACTTTTAATGTCCATTAAAATTGAAAAATTGTGAAAGGAAGCTGGTTCTTCTAATTTAGCCTTTAAAAGAGAGAATTACTGAAATCTTGATTTTAGACAATCCTGTATTCAGATCTTTCTGCATTTCTTTGACATTCAAAATCAATTGCAATTGTTCAAATGCCTGTTTTATTGCCAAGCTGACATTTCACCTCAGCTCCTCTTTTCTTGGCTTATTATAATTTTACAGGGGAAAAAAAAAGCTTCCTCTGCTGGAAATGACAGAATTTACAGTAAGGCTAAATTAGGACCCTACATTTGTAGTAGAGGAAAACTTTCATCAAATGTCCATTTTTGAACTGTCTTAATAATGGGTTTAAAGTAAAAGACTCTTGCTTTGATTATAACTTGTAAGCAATAAGTTAAAATTTGCAATTGAAAATTCCCTAGAGAAACCAAAGGATCTATCTACTCATCAACTCAGACAATAGGGGTCGCTCTAATTCTTTTAAGATAAAGTGATAAGAAGATTATTAGCCAAAGATAAGAATGATTTTAAAGACATTTTAAGGAAGTGGAGAAAGTCTCTTCTAAAATAGTAAAAACAAATAGTACAAATAGAAATTTGACATACATACTATATACACGTACGCATAAACCTGCATATACAATTAAATTTTTGAATTAAAAATGAAGACTACCATCGTCCTGAATTAGGCATTGTGGATATTTTCGGGCTACTGTGATTTTCCTTCCTGAGTTGTGGTGTGGCATACATCAAGAGCTTCAAGAAGTTCCATGATCTTCCCAGGACATAAATGCTTTTTGTAAATTGCTATTGGTTCTTTTTATTTCATCCTAGTTGTATCAGTCCTTGTACTTAAAAAAAAAAATCATGGATAAATAATAGAAAACTTTTAAATTAATTTTAGATATAAACAATTTGAAATTTTATTATGACTGTCAATGCTGGCTTGCCATTCTTGGTTCAGTGTGAAATGTAGAAGAAATGAATCAGTCACCAAGAAGGGCATGACAGTAAAACTGTCATTTTTAAGTAAATTGTTTTATGTCCTTTGAGGATCTCAAAATCTAGTGGGAAGATAGGTATCAAAAGAAGTATTAAGTGTAAGGTAGTCAGGGCTGAACTTGCAATGGGATCAGGGTTCTGGGATAGAGCACAGGAATAACTGAACGTGTTGTCATGAATCAGTGGACGTTTTCTAGCCGAAAGAGAAGAGGGCATTTCAGGAAGAGGAGCATGTGCAGGGCACTAAAAATGAAGGGCCACGGGGGTTTGTATCTCATAGTTCATGATTGTGGGGGTTGTGTTTGGTAGAAGAGTTCGTGACAGTGGATGGAAATGAAGCCCATCAAGGGTTTTATATACCCTATTTAGTAATTTTTATTTAATTCCATAGGAATTGAATATCTGACATGATAGGATATACTCCCTTTATTGCAAATGTTACATAATGATCAATTTGCTATTGTTGTATGCTACCAACAATGATGAAAAAGATGAATGTGGAATTCATTATATTCTAGAGGAAGAGGATAGATTACAGAGAACTTTCCTTATATTAAGTAAAATACTGAAAGTGCTGAGGGATAAATATAAATTCTATGGCATAGAGAGTGACTGGGATAGAGGAGCCACTTTGCATGGCTTAGCTATAGCTGGTCTCTCAGGGAAGAGGACAATTGATTTGTCAGTGGAATGATGGAAAGAAGCCAGACAAGTGGGGATTCCAAGAACTAGCATCTCAGGAAGAGAGAATAGCAAGCAAAAAGCCCTAAATCAATTTTAAGAACATTTTGAGAATTGGAATAATGGTTTTTCTCCCCCATTTGAAAGCAGATAACTACAGGGGAACAATGATGTGTGTAAAATTTGGTATCAAACTAATCTGGAATAAAATTCTGGCTCAGTTCCTTACTAGACCTTAGGTGAGTTATTTAAATATTCAGATCCTCACTTTTCTCTTTTCTAAAATACCATGATCTCGTGGAATTTTGGTCAGTTACAGAAGAGATAACGTTGATAAAACTTTTAGCAGGGTGTCCAATACTAGGTAGGTAATTAATGAAGATAGCTTACTTATCCTCTTCTGCACATCTCTTCCTCCGCAGTACAAAACTGTGATTTACCAACCCAGCATGTTTTTGTTTGTTAATCTCCAAATAAAATGTATACTTGTCTTTTCAATTGTTTGTTTTTTTCATTCTTGATTCAAAATTAGAGAAAATTGATACAGATTAAAAGTCTCTCAGTTGGAAGGGGATTTGTTACTTGCTCTCAGTTATGGTTATGCTGAATGAATAAGAAAAAATCCAACACATTTCATGTATGTATAAGGAATGACTATGTTTGGGAAAAGATATTGTAGATTTGCTAAAAAAATTTTAAAAATTAAAGTACTGCCAAAATAGGCTATTTTTATAGGCCTGTTAACATTGAATGAGTCTTTTAAGATCCCTTAGCTAGGTCCTGTTGTTCTTGCTCTATCTCTGATTTATTTGAAGACATTGCTTCTAAATAAGACATTTCTTGTCCCATAACTAAAACGCTTCCTTTGGTTCTAGCATTTCTAACAATCCCATTCTTAACTTTTCTCTCCTATTTCTTTGGTTGACAATATATGTCTTACTATTGAGCTTCACTGCTGATTCCCTAAACCTCTTCAAAATAAATCCTCTGACCTTCTTTTTCTAAAGCCTAATGACCAAAACAGACTCCTCACCATCCCTCTGAGTAATCTTACCTTTTCTGTCACTGACTATATAAATTTACTCTTGCCTCAGGCAAACAGACTTCAGTCATGTTTTGTGAATACTTGCCACAGAATCTCCTTGTATAATGGCATCCAATTTACTCTTTTCCTTTCCCCCCCATAACTTTATCCTGCCTCTTTCTATAATAAATTTAATATGATGTATTTCTGGATTGTTCCAGAGGCCATCTATGTAAACATCCTTTTCTATAGCCTGCCTATGTTTCATACATCTTTTGGTACTGTGTAAAAAGATTCATTTTTATAGCAGAAAGGAACTTTACAAATAGTACAATCTAACTCTCATTTTACATAAGAAAATTGAAACATGAGGAGCATAGGTTTTGTATAGGACCCAGACCTTCATATCTTACTATACTTTTTTTGCAGTTCACAAAAGATCATAAAATCGTGACTCAAGGGCTAGCTCCAACAAACCAAGGCATTTTTATTTGGCCCTTGTAGATATTTTAAAATATTTTTAGTTGTTTTCCAAATTTTAACATCATGAGATTTCATATTTAAAAATATGGATTACCAGGTGGACTGAGAAATCAGATGATGTGGCAATTCTGAGCTTGTATGTCTACATGGCAATGCTTGGTTAAAACAAAGCAGTGGCATCCCTGTTAGACTGTACTTTCCAATGGGCCATTTTCCACAATTCCCTAATGTTTTATGCTCTTCTCTGCATTACTTATTTCATATTTATAACTCCACAGGGATTTGGCTTTGCCATCCTTGCACTATATCCTACTGCTTTTCATTTGAGTTGATAAAAATTTGTAAAATTTCATCCAGATCACACACATCTGGCAATCCAGTACTGCAAAGAAGCACTAGCATGCTGCTCATATATTTATTGTTGGCCTTGCAGATAAGGGTGCTTCCATGACTTCAGTGCAATTCCACAAATACTTTCTGAGAGCTGTCTTTGTGTAAAACACTGGACTAGGCACTCAGGTCCCTGGACAAACAACGTTACCAGATAATAAAATTGGACTATAATATTCTTGAGGGAGCATGCCATGCCTTATTTGCATCAAACACTAAATATCCAGTACCGATATATTTATTGATGTAATGCATATACCATGAAAATAAGGTAGGGTTTCTTGATGAAAGTTGCTATGTAAAGCCAATAATATTAAAAAAACAAGCAACTGACAGCATCATAAACAACAAAACTTTATTGAGCAATTTGATCATTGATTATTATCAATTTCAGATGAATACTCAGATTGTTATAACAAACAAAAGTGCATTTTCACTTAATGGTATGTAAAAACCTTTCATATTGGAAATGTAATTTATTTATGTCTCTAATGTTTGCTATTATGTAGGGATCCTTAGAATTTTAATATATATAGCAGGGACATTAGCATTGCTCTGTTTAAAGTATACTGCAAGTTAAAAAACCAACTCTTCTTCAGTAACCAAACTGGTCCTATTCATTCACCATTAGTATTGCACGCACAACAAAGAGTTTTCTTAATACTGATGATGGATTTTTGCAAATCTATTCACAGTTAGCTTCTCATTTATTTACCCTTTTGACTAATAGAGGTGTGTGTTAGTCGTCTATCTATGATGTGGGTGTAGCCAGTGACTTAAGACAAGCAAAGCCAATTTTTAGCACAGGATTTTTACTTCTTTATTACTATGCTCTAATCAACTGAGGCTCCAGCCCTCAACATAATTAAGACACCAGATTTCTCCCCACCATCAAACTTTACTTAAATGATTGCATCGAATGAAAAAAAAGGATGAACTGAAAGCATTTTATTGTTCAAATCCTATTCTCTTGAGTGTCTTAATACACGGCATGAGACGGAAAATTCTATATATCCTTTCCAAGCTCAGTGAAATCATTCAAGTGAGCAGTAGCAATACAAGGAATTCTGGCAAATACTACAGATGAAAAAAAAACTTCATAAGTCATTAATACTGTTTGTTGAGTGCTTGGTGAGGCCAACACTTTATAAAATATATTGAAGGACTTGTTCCTTGCTCCGGAGGCTCACTGAATAAATTAAATATGCAAGTGCAATTATATTGATCAAGCAAGGGGTTAGCACTAAAACAGAATTTCTAAACATTTTAAAATTTTTGCCTTTTTTTGTTTCTCATACTTTAGCCTTTCAGAATGACAATTTTTAAAAGAGGTTAGACCTTGGCACTAAAACCAAGGTTTTCTAAATGTTTAAAAAAGTTTTGCCCATATTGTTCTCATTCTAAACCTTTGTTTCTCAAACTTTAGTCTTCTTTCAAAATAAAAATAAAAGGTAGGCCTTGACACTGAGAAGAATCATAGAAAATTTGATTTTGTGAAGAGACTTTGTTCTTTTCAAGTGAAAATAAAAATAGACTGGATGTAGAAAAGAGGAAGATGGATTGTTACAAGCATGACTAGAAAACTAGAAAGCAGTACAAAGTTGGACTGGAGAGATGAAGTGAATAACAAGTGAGTGAGTCTACATTGATAAAAGGTGTGTTGAGAATTACGGAGTCAGGAGCTGATTTAGCAATACCTACTAGGCTAGTTTACTCCAAAATGAAAATGATGGTCTGCCAAACTCTGAATTTAAATCTATCTGAGCATTGTCTAGGTTTATCTTAACAACCATGCCCCTTTTACAAATAACAGTGGTGACTTTTTGAAAAATCTTTAAGAAAATATATTTCCTGGATATCTTGCTTACTTTAATCTTTTCTGAAACAGCATTTGCTCAAAATGTAAGCTATTGAAAAATAGCTTGCCCTACTAACCAGATAGCTTTCATTCTAATTTATCATAATATATGAAAGTTGCGTATCAGTAAGAAAATGAGCAGGTTTTACATCTAAATTAAAAGGAAATCACCTAGATGAATTATGCTTTCAAATTATGATTTTTTGATAAGTGACTGTAAAATACATAGGTATTTTTCTATTACATATGCTGTTTGGCCTTGGCCAAAAATATATTATTTTTGCAATTTCTCTTACATTTAAAATGCATTCTTTTGACTTAATCACTTCGGTTTTTGAAAGGATTGTTCTTCAACTGCACTTCTCAAATTATGACAAATCAGAATATGTAACAAGGATTAAAGTAAATGTGTATTAGAAGAGTAAAGAATTCATTGAAGCAAGACTAATCATCATTTAGATTATCTGTAGAAGATGATTAATAAACAAAGGATTGTATGACAAGTTCGTTGATGCTGTGTTTGGGTAGCCAAATGTTTTAGCTTTACAAATGAAAAAAATCTCTAAGCAGCTTATGGGAGAAAGTAATCATTCAAATTACAAACTTAACAATTTCTATTACATACTTCATCAAGTTGAGTCTATTTTAACTTACTGAGTAGATTTGAAATAACAGAATTAAATAAGTACTCAGTGTTCCAAGTAAATGGAAAAGACTTATTAGTTGTTGTTTTTTTAAAAAATATGGTTACTAATGTCGATCACTTCAAGGAAAATTCTTGTGAATGTATTTCTAGAATATACTGGTTAAAAATTAAAACATATTAGAGAGTAAACATTTATATAGATATTTCTTCTTAGGAATTTATTTTGTTAAAATAAATTTTTTGAAGTACTTCTAATTTGTGTAAATCTGATTTTGAGAAAGATATATGAAAATAAGTTAAATAAGATGCTAATTTTTCCCTCCAAGTGGTCTTTCTCAATTGAACAAAGAGTGCATGTGTGTATTTGAACTTAACATCCTACAACCATATTGTATTAGATATGTTAAAATTTCATTAAATTTTAAAAAATACTTAAGGATAAGAATTCCAGACTTGGACAATTTGAGTTCAAGTCCTAGTTATCACTTACACAATGATTATGAACAAATTATTAAATTCTCCAAGGCACAGCTTTCTTAACTGTGAAATGGTGCTAGAAATACCACCTACGTCACGATTGTTATGAGTGCTAAATGAACCGATGGATGTAAAACATTTAGAATGGTATTGAAGTTACTTGATGTACTGAGCTTAGAGTACATATAAGCTTTTTTATTTTTTATTTATTTTATTTATTTTATTTTATTTTATTTTTTTTTTAGGGGAGAGCGCGAACGCAGTCCCCCACTACCACAAATTATGCAGTCGAGTTTCCCACATTTGGGGAAATCGCAGGGGTCAGCACATCCGGAGTGCGATGGATAAGCCTCGCCCTGGGAAAACCGCCTTCGTGATCATGGTTTTTTATTTTTATTTTTATTTTTTTTAGGGGAGAGCGTATAAGCTTTTAATATTATAATCATTATTATTAGAGAAACTTTTGAAGTAACTAATATTTTGGAATTTTAAAGTCACATGCAACTGACTCAAACCATCAAAAGAGTGAAGAGTGGGTGGGCCACGGTGGCTCAGCAGGCAGGAACGCTTGCCTGTGATGCCAGAGGACTCGGGTTCGATTCCCGGTGCCTGCCCATGTAAAAATAAAATAAATAAATAAATAAATAAATAATAAAAAAGAAAAGAGTGAAGAGTGTGTCTTGGTTTATATCTATCTACCTTTGTCTATCTATATATATATATCTACCTTTGTCTATCTATATATATATTTAATAAATATATATACATTAAATGCCATGAAACAAGACAAGAAAGTCAACACCACTTTAAAACTGAAAAATATTTCCCAATGAATATGCTCAGATGTCCTCAGTTTCTGCAACTACTTTATTAAATTATAGGCTTCAGAGTATTTTTTCGTGGAACTATGAAAAAGGTTAGCTCTTTCAGTAATTCTAAAATTTCAGCCTTTGTCTTTCTGGCATCATGGTCTTTCTATGGCTCCAGGTGGAACATTGAATTTTTCTGGTAGTCCATTACAAGCCTGTGAAACATTGTTAAGGTTTCCATGGTTACTGAGAGAAATTAAATATACACATATATTTATATATATATAAATCTCCTAATCCTAAGTCTAGACCTTGAAACGAGTGACACACTCCCAGTTATTCTTATCTTTCAAAGACTTAACATGGCTTGGACTTTACTTATGTGATAATATTAATAATACTGCCCAGCAATAACCTGTTACCAGGGATAAATATTGAGTCAAAGCCCCTGTTTCTAACTATAAGTGGAAAACTGAGGCTTAGAGTCCATTAACATTATTGCTAGTATGCCAAATGTAAATCTAGCTCTCTGGGAGGGGGCAAGCTGATCCCAGCATTAAAACATTAGTGCCACAAATTATAGTGGTGACTGAATAATGAAGATGAGCGATTACTGTTCTTAATATTGAATCTATGAAATTAAATGAAAGCTCTGTAGCTGTGCATTGGGTAAAATGAATTGTAGATTAATCTTGATAATTTATTTCCTTTTAATATTTTAAAATGTATATCATATTGTCTTCCAATATACTCCCTACATGCTGATTATTAAGTTCTCAAATGCCTTTTATTCAGACAATTTTCTTTGCTTTACCTGAAAGAGAAATAATTCAACTTTTATTCTAAGTGGAGAAAGTGAGGGCCAATTTTTATCTGTATTTTTTAGCAATGTTTCTACTGGCTGATAGCTTCATAAAGGTATAATGGGAGATTGGGGGAGTTAGGCTAAGAGACAATTTCTGACTTGATACTGCCATGTTTTACACAAAATTTATGGCAGAAAATATCTTTAATAGATATGGCCTCTGCAATCTGTGGAAGATATATATATATGGCTACCTTGCAATTTGTGAGAATTTAATAACTAATAATTCATGGAAATTTTCTGTAACTACTTCCATATAAACAAAGAAAGAAATGAAGAAAGAATGAAAAAGGCTGTGCAAGATATGTATGGCTAAGAATATTCTCATGTCTCAAATCTTGTTGTTAACCTCTTTTCGAAATCTATGCCCTTCAAAAGAAGCCTGAATTTCAAGTTGCTGTTTAAATCTTCTTTGGCAGTCAATTGCACCAGAAAAACTGTATCTACAACAGGTCCTAGCATATAGAAGGCATTTAAAAAATTATTTAATGAATATAGGTGTTGCCAAATAAATTACTAGTAGGAAATTATCACTTATTTATTCATTTAAAATATTTATGAAATTCTGATGTCAATCTAGGCACTAAAATATAGAGATGAATAATCAACAAAGTCCCTTGACAAGTTAATTCGTATCAATATAAAAATTAAGTGCTTACTGTATCCCACTAAAGATGTTACTTGATTGAAAATTTTATAATCATTCTATCACCTTTATCAAGGTCAAACATCAAATAAACAGTATAGTCAGAATTTGAAGCCACTACAATATGTCATCAAGTCCATGCTCTTAAAAAAATTATGCTAAACTCTCTTTTACATGGATAGTTCTGTACCAGGTGCTTCATATACACTATTTAATTCAGTTTTCTCCCATGCCTTCTGAGGTGATGAAAGTAGTAGTATTAATGTATTTTATTGATGAAGAAATAGAAGGTGAGAAATATTCAAGTTATCAGACATCAGATTTTTTTAAACCAATGATCTAAATACCATGATCTTCCCATTTCACCATTGTTTTTCACACATCACCTTAGCCATGAAGACAAGAGGGGATGCAGTCAGTGCTTCATTCAATGTGAGATCAGCTGCTTCATCCCTCAGTGAGATGATTCACCTAGTTTCTCTGTGAATACCCAGATGGATTCAGCTCGCATTGCCCAGAGAACTAACTCACTCAGGAGCCAAGGCTTTGTTGGCATTCCTCCTTTTTCCATCTAGCTTGTCTATTCATTCACAGTGATTCCAGGGATCACCTCAGTTTGGGATTGAATTGTGTCCCTCCAAAAGCATGCTTAGTCCTAACCCCTGACCCTGTGAATGTGAACTTATTTGTAAATAAGATCTTTGAAAATGTTATTAATTAAGATGAGGCCAAGTTGGATTAGGATAGGCCCCAACCCACAATGACTTGTACTTGAAAAGAGGAAATTTTGACAGAGACGGTGAAAGAGACAGAGATGTGCTCGAGCCAGAGGTAGGGTTCTGCTACCACAAAGAAACACCATGAAGTGTCGGCCGTCCACAGGAAGCCAAAGAGGTGCCATGAAGTTAATTCTCCCCTTTAAAAAGAAGCATGGCTCTGTTCACACCTTGATTTCTAAACTTACAGCCTCCAAAACCATGAAACAATAGCTTTCAGTTGTTTAAACTATCTAATCTTTAGTACTTTGTTACAGCGGTCCTAGCAAACTATGACAACTTTCTAAGTAAATTTTCTTAGAAGTATCTGTCTATGGATTGACTTTTGGGAGAACCCAAACTAAGACAAAATTCTGTGATAAAATGAAATCTCATGTGAAGGCCAAAAAGAAAAGAAAAGGAGTTGATGAAAGGAATTGTGGGGTCCTGAAGCTCCAGTTTTTCTCTTTGGTGGTTGCTATGGAGTTCCAAAAAGCTCTAAAGATTGGCAGAGCACATTTTGCAAGCAATTACATTGTCCCATATATTTTGGCTTGTAGTAGATGAAATCATGTCCCCCACAAAGAAATGTTGGAGTCTAAACTCCCAGTCCCGTCGGATAAACTCACTTGTAAATGGGATCTTTGAAGATCCCATTAGGAGGTGGCCAGATTGAAGTAGGGTGAGCTTTAATATATACCTGAACCTATTAGAAGCAAAGGAAATTTGGACACAGTAGGAGGAGCAGAAAGAATGAGGAGGAAATAGGAGACAGAGCGCCATGTAATGGAGGATTGCCAGCAAGCCACCACTAGAATGCTACACATTTTTGAGAAAGCATGGTCTGCTGATATTTTGCATTTGGATTTCTAAGCTCCAAAACTGTGAGACAATACATGCTCACTGTTTAAGCAATGCCTGTAGTATTTGTTATAGAAACTTCGACAAACACAGTTTTCATTACTTTGTTCATCCCATCTCACTCTCATGCAATCAGTCAAGATGTCAGAGATGGTGTAACTAAGTAATGGAGAAGAGCTTTAGGCATGGATCACTTCTAAAGCATACTTTTTCAGCTATACCCCTGGGAAGGATGCTCTAGTTTTCTAACAATGACTTCCAGCATCATTTTTAGAAATGGCACTTAGTACCAACTCTAGCTTACTGAAATAACAACAGCCAAAAACACAACATGAAGGGTCTCTTGGCATGTGGGAATCTGGTCTCTGGGGCAGGAAAGGTCCTGATGGAAAATCCATAAGATAGAATAAAGGAGAGGGAAGGGGGTGCAATAAACTCAATCGTCATTTTAGATGATTTAGGGGACTCGCTCTATGGGTTTACCTTGGTGTGCTCTTGTTCCTCTCTATAGTTCTTTTCGTTGTTGTCTGTGATCTTTTTATATCACAAAAACTACTCATATTATCCCATTTAAAAAATATTTCTATGATTTTCCAAAGCTCTTAGTATAAAACCAACACCTTAAATGTGTTTGAAAAGGCCCAGCATCAGATTCTTTTCTCTCTCACATTTCCCTCTTATGTCCTTCCTCTACTCCCAGACACACTGACCTTTTTAGTTGGTATTTCTCACGATACTCACATACTCCATCATGCTTCCAAACATGCCATCACCACTACCTAGAGTGATCTCTGTTCCCAAGACCTTAGGTAGGTTACCAGGAAAACAGACCCAGAGGTCAAGATTTTGTGTAGGAAGTTTATGAGGGAGTAGCCTTGAGATCTGGGTGTGTGTGAGGTGGTTGTGGGGAAGGCAGCAGGATTGGACAGAGGGAGGAATGAAACTGGAATGTACTGACGACAGAAGTGTTATAGCTCCAACAGGAGGTCTGGAACAGGAGGGTCCTTCAGAGTGGTCAGACCCTGAGACAAGGAGCCTAGACCCTTATTTCATCCCCCCCCCACACCTGCTCCCCACATGACTTATAATTGCTTTCTTGTTAGAGAGCAATTATCATGAGTCATCAGCCACAAACTGTCTCAGAAGCTGGGTGAATGAGTACCTTAGACAACAGGGGTCTGAGTGCCTTAGAACGTCTACTTCACTATTTAATGCCTATGCTTATACATCCTCCAAGTTGAATGCCTTATCTCTTTCAGTAGGAATTCTTCCCGGATCTCCATACCTAGGCTAAGTTCTCTTTATGTGCTTTTGGGGCACCATGCACCTTTACTTTGTAGCATTTATCGCAGTTGCAATTTTACTTTATCTGTGAGTTTAATTAAAGTCTGTCTTCTACACTAGGCCTCATGCATAATAAGAGCTTGCAGACTGACTGTGTTTGTCCAATATTAGATCCTGGAGGCAAGAACAATGCCAAGTACATTGTAAAGGGAAAACGAATAGAAAGGAATTGACAAAAACTCAAAGTATGTAAGGGCCTAATTCAAGTAAATCAGGGGTTGCTTTAGTTATTGCCCTTGAAGAGAATTAAGTGGGAAACAGTAATTTATTCCTATTTTTCTGAACTGGCCAGCATGGAAGAGGGCCATAATGAGGAGACCTGCAATGAGGAGCTTTGTGGGTGCCCTGGAAAAATCCCACAGGATACCACAGGAATGAAGTGGCCAGAGTCCTATGTTTTACTCCAGTTAGGACTGATTCTGGAACTGGGATCTAGTAATGGATCCAGCTAGGCAAGAAAAAGAGGGATATTCTGAAATTTGAGCCGGATCCCTCTGTATGTGGCCTAGTCCAAGCCTGTGGGAGCTCAGGTGGACATTGGTTCCACGTGCAGGTGGCTAGGTACCTTCAAGCCTTAGCAAAAATTTTGACTTACTTAGCAGTTTCTGGGGACAACAGCTTACATTACTTTATGTGTAAATCTACTGATGGTTAAACCCCATACTAACTTGTTATTTTTGTGTTTTTTAGGGCTAACAATAGGTAAACTGATGTCCTCCCCAATTTCCTAGGTACTTTTGGAGATTGTAGCTCAAGCTTATTATTCTTAACACTGATCCTGAGCTTTCCCTCTAGTAGCTCATCTAGACTATAATTTTTTTTCCTGAGAACTTATCTGAAGCCTGCTACAATTGTACTAGGGAACCAGATTTGTGTAATAGTTCTTTGTCCTCAGCCATAACCCCGTTCTATTCATACAGCAATAATTCAGAATGAGCTACCCTATTACCTGAGAGTTCGCACTGTAAAAGAACCCCTCATCTTTACCTCTTCAAACATCACCTCAGTCCTGTTTGGATAAAAGGGAAATGGATGTCTTGTATTTAATGTAGTGAATATGAATAGTCTGGATTAGAGAATCGAGAATCTTCATCAAGCATAGGAAGTACTTAATATAAGCAAAAGTATTATCATTTCATCTAGATCAGTGGTTTCAGATACAACACTTAATTTTTATAACAAATATTTTGTAATGCTTCCTTTAATGTCCTAAAATAAAATTTATATGTATTTAACCTACTAATATACATGATTACATAAAATAATCAGTACATTATCTTAATTCTAATAGAAAGGAAAATATAAAATAGTCTTTTATAAAGTATTAAATTTTTAATATGTAAAATTTGGTCATGACTATAATGGAAAACAAAGAATTACTCAGAGGCTAACATCCATATTTAGAAATATATAAATATGACAGCTACAAATGTAGGCTGATATAGATGTGTTTATTAACAACTCAGATAACAAGTGCAACCTTGCCATCAGTCATCTGTTATCCAAAATGGTGATTAACTCTTTTTTTCCTGGTCTCTGGGGAAGGAAAGTTCTTCATGGAAAGTCCATAAGAAGGAATAAAGGAGAGGGAAGGGGGTGCAATAAACTATTGAAATATGATCATCTAAAGTGTACAGTCTGTGTACATCTAAAGTGTACAAACTGTGGTTCACAGTTTCATCATAAAGCTGCGCATTCATCATTACAATAGATTTTTAAACTTTTTCTTTACTCCAAAAATAATAATAAATAAATATATATATGTATATATAAAAGTAAAAAAGAACACCCAAACATCCCATAACCTCCAAACCCCCTATTATTTATCTGTTTTTTGGTCTTTACTTTCTTACTCTGTCCATACACTGGATAAAGGAAGTGTTAGTCACAAGGTTTTCACACTCACAAGTTCATACCTTAAAAGCTCTATAGTTCTTCAAATCATCTTCAATAATCAAGGCTACTGGATTACAGTCCAACCGTTTCAAGTATTTCTGTCTAGCCACTCAGGATATCTATATACTGCATGAGAATAACCTCCAGAAAGACCTCTTGAGTCTATCTGAAATGTCTCAGCAACTGAAAGTAGATTTTGTTTCATTTATCGTTCCCCTTTTGGTCAAGAAGTCTTTCTCATTCCCACAATGTCGGAGCCATGCTCATCCCCAAGAGTCATGTCCCATATTGCCAGGGAGATTTATACCCCTTGGAGTCAGGTGCCATGTTATGGGAGGACATTGAGTTTATCAGCAGAGTTGGTTTAGAGAGAGAGGCCACATCTGAGCAAAAGAGCCTTGAACCCATAGTTTCAAGAAATAGCCTTTAAACTATATATATATATATATAAATGTGTGTATATATGTGTTATACAATATTATGGCCTTTTTGTGAATAGATTTGTGAATGCATACAGCAGATAGTGTTGTAATTTCTAAAATAATATTAAATTTTAAATCTTTTCAAGATCTACAGCAAACTTTTTTATTACATATTTTGTTAATTCAGGAATAATTAAAGGACATTTATCATCATGTGGAAGGCCATGTAGCAGCAGCTGACTAATTACTTAGGAGGTAGATCAAGAGCCAAAATGCCCTGAAGGCTGTCAGAAATGCTATTGATTAGTCAATGATCAATTTTATCAATGTTAGTAGGGTGGAGAGGGTAAATTGCTTTCCTCTATCTCTTTTTTTAATGTTTCATTGCCCTTTATATAGCTTATGGATACATTTAAGCTTTTTCGTAAACCACTTTAAACACTTCATAAGTTCTAATAAAATGAATACATTGACTGCCAAATATATTAAGCTGTTTAGTTTGTGTTTCATCAAAAAAGTCATAAGTTGATTGATGGAAGCTTTAATTATTAATTGTTTTTTACCAATTTAAGAATTTATGCAATAGCAGGTACTTTTCTGAATTCAGCTTACTTTAGTCACAAATTATCCTGTCATGGAAGTATTATCATACCCATTTTACAGATAAGAAAATTCAAAGATCAGAAAGCTTGTGTGGCACTCAGGGGCACACTTATATCAGGTCTTAAAACCAGGCCAGTAAGGCTTGATTTGGGGTACACTCAAGGAAGGAGATGGGAGTTCTGAAATGCCTCATTTATAAAAGAGAATTATTTAAGAAAGTCTATTTTACATGCTGATCAAGTTCTTGAGTGGCCCAGAATAACTGAGATGCCATTACCTCTTTTGTTTTAAAGTTTTCTTCTTTTTCTTTCTTACATTCTTTGAGCACATTCCCAAAGAGAATACAGAAAGCACAAAAGATGAAGCAAAGGCATAATTCATAATAGACATTTTTAGTGATAATTTCAAATCTAGGCTCAACAATAACAGATAAGAGTAAACAATGATAAAAATAAAACAATAAAAGCTGTCAGATTTGATGTCAATTAAATCATGTCAAACCAAATAAGTGGGGAATTCTTCATCACTGAATTGTCATTTTTTAAGGTGATGGTTGTTTCTCTAAATTGAGAACAGTTGAGTCAGCATGAAAATAAGATGAGGAGGGATTGGCAGGTTTACATTATAGACATGCTGAATGTTGGATCCTGCTAAAGCAATTTTTTAGACTTTATTTCTGTAGAAAGCAGTTGATCCAATTTTCAGTCTCCTCAGCCTCCTTTACTGACAAATGGAAACACTTCTACAGCCAGAATCACTCCTAAAGAACCGTTTATACTCAGTGTTGGAATCTTTCAAATATTTTTGGATGCTCGGCTCAGAAAACAGAGATGTGAGAGGCTGGGTCAGAGTTGAGAAGGAAGTAATTTTTTTTCAGAATCTTGTTACATAGTAATTACATTTGAACTTGATCATATGTGTCAAAAGTAGTATGTTTTTCATTTCTTAGTAGTTCTGAATATATGTTGTTTTGTGAATATTAGATTTAGTCTAATACCTTTATCAGTTTATTTTTGCTTCAATTTAGAGAATTTCTTGTGAATATTTTTAAGCTTTGCCTTTGTCCCTCTTTAATCCTTCCTCCAGCTCATGTTGACAGAATTTTATCTAATGGCCAACATTTTAGAGTTATACTTGTTTTTATAATTAAAAAAAAGCATTAGTTTGCTTAGTACTAAGTAAAAAATAGGTTTTGGCAATTATTTTCAATAATATAATGGCATAACAGATTGTACATTTCTCCTTGTTATATTTGGATATACCTCAAATTTAACATTTTCAAAATCAGGCCTATTATTTACTGTCCTGTTCTGCCTCCTGATAGTCTTATTTGTATTAATCCAGGTAATTTTCAACTCCAGTATCTCATTTCTCCTTGCCTTTTATCTGATCACTTTCCATGTCCTGTGGTTTCTTCCTTCACAAAGACTCCCCAGCTCTCCGTCACTTGAACGTGGGCCCTAGAATAGCTTTGCCAATCCTTTCTGCACATCACTTCAAGTTAATTTTGCCAGAACCTAACACTTCTTTGCTTAACATGAATTGACTCATTTCCTATTGAATAAATTCTAAATAGTTTAGGCTGGCATGCAATGCCTACTGTAAATTGTCTTCCACTTACAATTATAGCCTATCATCTTTCCCCTTTAGTTCTACTTTTAGTTCAATACTTTGTCCTGAATGCAAAAGCTTTCCCAGATACTGTGATAGAATTCATGCTCCTTGATCTACCAAGGGTGACACCCCACTTTCCACTTCTACATCTAAAGTTGCTCTAACCTCAAGCCTCAACTACAATTCTGATAGTTTCCTGATTATCCCAGCTGGATGTGATCTCTCTTTTTTCACAAATGCTATAACACTTTCTCTCTCCACCTCTTTTGGAGCACTTGTAATCAGAAATAAAGAGAATTTACTAAGTTTGTTTGGCCTATGTACAGCACACAGTACTTAGGTCTCCTAAGTCCTGCCTAGCCAGTGTGTGTAGCATTTACAGCTCATCACAAAAATTTACATTTTAATTATCGAAACTTGACTATCCAAATAAACACAGGTTTGGTTGTTACTTTAGGTCTTTGACAAGTACATTATGTATGAAAAATACAACCTCTTCTACAATAGAGTTCTAGTCCATTAGAAGCTGCTGAAGACAGCATACACTGCCAAAAGTTACCAGGTAATCTTCTGTTTCCTGTGAAGTATAACTCATCAACACTGAGATTAGTTCCATCTTTGCCGTTTTATGAAGTCTTTGGACGTAGGAATTTTCAGCAGGAATATGTGAGATCATAACACAGAAAAATTTAACAAATATTTTGCAAGCAGTCTTATTAGCTAGATGATACTTTGATTTCATGTGCACTAATGAATCACTTAGCTCTACACTGATTAGGATGGGGAATGTGTGAATTTTTTATCTGTGTTCCCCATCAGGGTTTGGGTAAGCATGAAGCTCTGGCTGGATAATTTGCTTCGAGGCTTTGGCTTCTTCAAGCTGCTAGGCAGCATGAAGCAATGATGGCTACAGCATGCTCTGTACTCCACTGCCTATCTCTGTGTGTGTTTCCATTATTCACACAGCAGTGGGTATGCGAACGACTGCCTCAAGTACTTCCATGAGTGCTTATACTCTAGTGAGGCATAAAAGCTCTTTCTCTCTTTTATATAGATAAATATAGTTTCACACCAAAATTCTTTCATAAAAAGTTAATCAAGCTTTCTGTGATTGACTAAATTTATATACATAGCTGCCAGAGTTTTACATTTTCAAGAATTATTTCAGACTGTGGGTATGAAAATAAGTGAGTCTTGAAGTCTTGATGGCTGTTTTTTCAGTACCTTGACATCTCTAAAGTTTCTAAATGTACCTGATAAGGGTCTTATTCTTTTTTGATTCTGCTTTCTGAAATCCAGGCTGGCTTTCAATTTTTTTCCTGCAGTTTGCCTGAAATTAAATAATTTAATAACTTAATCACTGCTCTAACTTGATATTTATTTCATCCTCCTTCCCTGCGATATGCAAATATATGTCTCTTTGCTAGTATCTTTTCTTCATTCTGTAATCCAAAAGCTGATGCAAAGAAGTCATTAAAATTGATAGCAATATCCACCACTTCAGTGAATAAATTACACTTTCCATTTCATGGAGGTCCCATTATCTCAGCTCTGACCTCTTCTTACCTCTGTACTTGAAAGTATGCTGATTTATCTCAAACTCTTGTGCAATCTTCCTTTCATTTTCTACTCTTAATTTTCTTATCATATTTTTTACACTTTTAACTTCATCCAGTAATCTCAGTGCTTCTCTCCACCTCATGTTTTATGCGTACATTTCCTTCTTTTTTGGATTTGATTAGTTTTTGGACTCATCTGCTTCTTCACATTCACATTTTATTCTAACTAAAACCATATTTATTTCTAAATGATATGCATAGTCCTTGAATATACATTAATTTACCTTTCAGCATATTTCATGTACTCTTTCTCAAAGTCCTTTAACTATCTCATCAACACCTTCTTTTTTTTTTTCATTTGATTAGGATGTCTCTATTCAAAATTTATTTTTCTATCTGTCTATTGAAAATCTATACTTATCTTTTTTTATTATTCCTTTAGTTGTTCTGGTAGACCTAACCCCAAATCCAACTTTATTACTCTCATTTCATGGTCATATTTTAAAAAATCTCTAATAATATCCCGTTACTAAAAGTACTTTTGAAATTACAAAAAACACACATTTGTTGGCTTTTGAAAATCGAAGTAAGAAAGTATTACAAGCATAAAAGTAGTATGTACAGGAAACACTGTGTTAGTAGAATCTTTGCTGAAACTTTCAGCTTTGAACTCCATACACAGAAAACGATTAAATGCTGGGATAATAGAACCAGTTTCATTGTATCTTCTTTGTATGGCTATCTCTGTGGTTTATCAGTCCCATAGAATATCGTACTGGAGGGGGTCTTGAAAGGTCATTTAATCTATTGCTGTATAGCCTGAAGGTTCTAAGACCTCACATGCTCTACAAGATACCTATTCGCTTTAGTTCTTACAAGTTTAAATGGTATTTGGAATTCTGGGTAAATATTTGGGAAGGCCCCAAATGTCATAGGGAAGAAGGAACTTCTATAGACAGAAATTACAGAAATGTCGCCTGCTGAAAAATTTGAACAACAGTTGCTAGAACAACCAAGGTATTTAGCAAATGGAAGGTATATGCCTCTGACTTGCTGCATACTTTTTGGTTCAGAGTAAATAGATTCTAGCGTTTGGGCCTGATGCTTCATAAGAATGAAAATCCTCAGAACTATCAAAAATATGTGCTTTTATGGACAGCAATGAGTCAAATGTGAAAAGAATAATATGTCTATTTACTTTCTCTACAGCACCATCATTTACTGCAGAAGTGTGGACCTATTATCTCCACCAGATTAATATTCCGAGAAGAAACAGGAAGGACATGGACAATTATTGAAGAATATAAATACTAGTCATTATAGATTCAACTGAACAATGATAATTTTAAAATGAGTCATTTTGATTCCAACAATACTTCTGACTCAGTCTCTGACTCATGTTGCTAAAATGCCTCAGGTTTCTTAAACCAACTTTTCAATTGGTATTTAGAAAGGATATGATGGGGGTGAATGGGATAACATCTCATTGTTCCTATGAATTAAAAGAAAAACTGTCACATCAGATCTCTTATATTAGATAGTTCCAACTGTAGGGAGACCAGGCTTATCCATTGAGAAAAATATTAACAAAAAGCACAATGGAAACTAGGCCAAATAACAATGGCCATTGCTTTCAATCAAAATTCCAAAATAAGTCTTTTATACACCTAATTTACTTAGATAATTTAACTCCCAAATAAGTTTTTAAAATCATTATCAAATTACTTCAAGGGTTACTAGGGGTTGTAGGGGTATTATGCAAATGATTTGGAATGAATGAGTGTACGTAGGCACAAATGTTGAACAGATAAATTATTGTGACAGAGGTGTTCACTTGGTGACGATAAAATTATTGAAATTCAAGGGAACACCCATATGTGTATATTGTAGATGATAATTATTAACAAACAGCGATTAACAAAAAACTGGAGAAAACGTTAAGCTCTCGTGGAGAAAATATTAAAACATCTCTATATAGAAACAAAATTTAGATATTCAATATATGTCAGCATTCTGTTGGCTTTATAAATCCTCCTAATATAGGTATTGAGGACATTACTTCAATATGTGCATGTTCTGTGACAAAATATTTCATTTATCACAGGAAAGTTTCAAATTAAAAGATAATCCAGTTTACAAAGAGAATCAGGGAGAAGTCCATTGTAATTGGGAATAGGATCTATATTCCACTAAATACCCAAACCAGCCACCAATCAGAAAAAAGAAAATTATCCAGCATTATCAATCAGGGAAATTAAGGTTAACAACACAGACAATTTATGTTTGACATGGTAACATATGCCAGTTTTAGTATTAAGCTCCATGTTCATAAACACATCAATGTTGAATGATCCTAAATAATTTCATGTATTTTATTTCATTATGTTAGTTGAGATGAGACCCTGCCACTTACTCATTGTAAGTGGAAATCTCACTTAAATTCTCTGATTATCAGTTTCTCTGTATATTAAGGTACTGATGTTTGCCTTAAAGAATTGTCATGAGAACAGCTGGGATAATGCTTATATATAAATTATGTAGAACAGTAGTTAGTACGTATTAGATGAAAAATAAATTATAGCTCTTCACAACACTGTCATTATCATTTATCCCCTGTGATTTATTCCTTACTAGGCAACATTCTCCAATCTGCTCTTTATGATTTTTCAAATTAATATTCTCCAGACATCATGCTAATTGCATCATGTTCCTGGTCCAAATTGTCTTTTGTTTAAATTTTAAACAACAGCTTAGCCTGGCACTCAAATTTCCCCATGTTGCTGCATTACCCTACTTTTCCAGGATAATGTTTCCGATGTTTCCCAGGTGCAGCAGCCAAGAGGCACTCCTTTGTTATTCCAGCATATACATCATCCTTTTTCACCTCTGTGCCTTTATTTCTACTACCCACTCTCCTGTGCCATGTAGTATAGTGGAAAGGGTATGGGCTTTGCAATCAGTGCTGGCATTTGCATGTTTGCTCTCAAGTCAATTTTCTGCCCCTCCTCCGTTCTGCACTGACACAGGGAACTACATTTCCCAGATGCACTTAGCAACTGGTTTCTGAGTAAAATTAACCAATAGGAAGCACTGACAGGAAACTGGAGCATGGAAGGAAGGGAAAAGTAAGTCTCTCTCTCTCTCTCTCTTTCTTTCTTTCTGTCCTTCAAGAAGAGTCTATAGCAATAACTGCATTTTTTCCCCATGATCTCTGGTTTAGCCAGTTAACCCTTTTCTGGTGATAGATTCTACTGGGGTTGTGGTAAATTTATCTATTTCTATTTCCTTCCATCTTTAGGGAGGCACTAGCTTTCTAATAAAGCTATTTCTGAGTTGTCCATTTGACTTCCGAGCATTTTTATCATCTGTGTAACCATTTCCTGGTATTAAAATTCCCTGAGATTGAAAACCTGGAGTGACTTCTGTTTCCTTACTGGACCATGACTGCTAGAGTGCTATGCATTTGGATTTCAATACTGCCTCTGTGATGCTAGGAAAGATACCTCTATCTGAGTTTCAGTTTCTTCTCCAGTAACCTAATAGTGTTCCTTGAGGCTTAAATGAAAAGCATGTGTGAAACCACTTAGCATAATATCTAGCATAGGTTCATACTTGGATTTCCCTCTCCCCCATCATTTTCTATGGCATGAAACTTTTAAAAAGTATGAGCTGAAATTAATTATTTGAATGCAAGTGAATTTAAAAAATCTCAGATGACTTTCCTTCTATAAAAGCAACTCATTAATATCATTAATTTTCTGAAGTTAGATCTTTTATTAATTTGAATCTGATTGTATTTTACTTATAAACATATTAGCTAGATTTAATGGATTATTAAGCAACTGTTGAATAATGAGTGTCCTTTTCTAGGTAAATGTGGAAGGTCCTATTTTGAGAAAATACTATGTGGCACAGGGATGTGTGCCAGGTGAATATGAATGAAGCAAGAACAAAGAAATCCTGAAAGTCCTGAGGGAGTCAAGTAGTAGAAGGAGTAAGAGATTTATTGGACAAATATTAAAGTTATGGGGTTAGAATCAGGAATCAAAGGGAACTTTGTAGTTACTGAGAATTTCTTCTTTCTGCTCTCAATCTGAACAAGGAACTAAATTTTTCTGGAACTGTTTCCACCTATGGAGGACAAGAAATTGGTGATCAGAGACATCCTATCTTCTGCTATGACAATTCACGAGTGTGGGGCGTCTCTATCTTATGTCCCATAATTATCCTGGAGATACCTCTTCAGAACCCAAACTATCATTTTACTATTTTCCCCAGGGACATGGTTATTATGTTCTCGTGATACCTGTAGCCAGTCTTGCACCTTTTGTCCTGGGAAGAGCACTTGCCAACACATCTGCCATCTTCTGTATTTCAGATATAACAAGACTATAGCACTTTGTATGTACAGAGTATCCAACTCCAGGAATGATGTCTGCTAAAGTGAACAAAAATCAATTCCATGTTCCACAAATGAACAGGCTTTTGTTTCAAGAACCTGCATATCTAGGGAACTTAATTTAAACATATCACAGTCTAGGCAGGAGAGGATAAATATGAGCTGCACTGAAGAACTTTGGGTCCTTAAAACCAAGGACTCAGGGGTAGGAAACAATAGATTTTATTGCACGATATTTAGCATAAAGTTCAGAAGGCTTTTTGTTATCCTATCTAAGATCATTGAGTGTTCCAAGTATAAAGTTGGGAATGGCATCTGGTACAGAATACATAATGAGATGCTCATTCCCAATCCATTGTGTTTCTGTTTCTTTCCACTTCACAGACGTTTCTCTCTCTTTACTCCCTCTGTTCCTTTCCCAAATGTTAACACTTACTTAGTTCTCTCTATTCTCCCCTATTGTAGTTTCTACTTGCAAAGATGCATTAAAAATAAATTGATTCCCAGTGCCTGCCCATGCAAATAAATAACTTGATTTTATTATACCTTGTTACTCCATGTCCCCAAGGCTGTTGAAACTATGAAGAGGCTGATAGGTTTGCAAGGAAACCAACACATGCTACTATTGTTTGTCTTGTTCCCTCACTTCTTACAATTCCTAGAGTCCAGTACTTGGCATCAGATACCAAAAAGAAAATAAAACTATACTTGTAGTTTTAAAATAAAGCTACTTTGATTGAAATTAATTTTGTCTATTAACAAATTAAGGAACTGATACATTATTCTTCTCCCCTGTGTGCCAATTATCTGAGATAATTTCTGGACTTGATTCTTTGGGAACTGAGATTTAACTAACATTCCTAACTTTCAATTGTAAATAAGTTTGGGCATTCAAAATTAGTTGTGATATGTTTATGGTATCAGAAAAAGAATACTATCACTAAGCCTGAAAATTTTTCCTGTTCAACAGCTGAGGCAAACAGATCATTAGGTTTCTATGTATTTTGGAGAAAAATTAGTAGTAGAAAATGTGGTTCCTGCCTCTTAAACTATGTGTAAAATAAATCCCAAGTATATTATTTAGGTGGAGAACACTAGGTTGCTGCTTTTGTTTGAAATCTGTTGTGTTTTATTACACATAGCTTAAACTTTCAGTTTCTCATTTCTGAAAAAAAAAAGATCATTCAGACAATAAACTGAAGCTAAAAATAAACAAACTAATTTGGGGTGATAAAGCTAAACAATTTGAAAAATATTCATTGCTTCCTGAAAATGCATGGGAGTTGGAATGTTTTTCTCCAAATTATGGCTGTCACCATTGCACTGGAGCTAAACGCATATTCTTGGTATAGGATTTTACTAGGTTACCTTAAACTATAGGAGTACTTTTTCTTGCATGGCTTTTTCCTGTTCATCGTGTTTTTAATGGTAATAGAGAAAGATATGGATTTTAGCCATAAGGATTGGCACGCATAATGAACTAAGCATAATACGATACAGAAATAATTGCCAAAAAGAAAGGTGCTATGAGAATAGAACAAAAGGAACAATCCATTCTGATTAAAGCACCAGGAAATATTTAATTGAAATTACATTTAATGCAGGGAATAAAAGATAGGGGATACTTGACTAGATTGAAAACTCAAACTATAGGTTGAAAATCACAGGAGCTTGAGAGTGGAGAGGCTATTTGGAGAACTACAAGCAGTTTATGTGGACTGGATTGGTGGAAGGAATTGAAAGGTAGGTCAGGAAAGAAAATTCAGGACAAAAAAAATCAGAGGGCTTGGTGTTTGAGAATTTTATTCTTTTGCTAAAGAAAAGCCATTTCGGGATATGGAATAAAGCCAGCACATGATTCAATCTCTGTTGTGGAAAGGTAAATCTGTGAGTATCTTAGAAAGTGGCTTGGAAGACAGACTAGAAAGAGACCAGTTTAGAGACTAGAATAGACCTGGCAATAGATTTTTAGTGCCTGGACTAGGTCAATGGGCAGTGAGCATGGAACAATGAATAAATACGGAAAACATTCTAGAAATGGAGTCAATAGGACCTAGTGATTAATTAGAGTTGTGAGGGAGGGTACCAAGTAGAGGGAGAAAAATTATTTCAAGGTGTCAGAAATTTTTAATTGAGAAAGTGGTGGCAATATTAGCTGGCCTATAGGTCAAAGGAAGTGAAATAGATTTTCGTGGGAGGTCAGGTTGTTTAAGACATTGAATTAGAAATATATATAGGTACTTGTGTGTGTGTGAATCCATTTTTCAAAATTCTGCAGCTCAGGTTGGACTTGTAACTGACTCGTTCATTACAATATTGTGATGTTTTAGATTTCTCACTCCTCTGATCTGCCTATCTGATACATGCACTCTACTCTGCTAAAATGATTGCTCATGGGAGTGGCTTCCCAGTATTTCCTGAGTCCCAAATCCAAATTTTCATTTCTCTGTGCTTGTCACTATCCAGACTGTGGTGGCTTGGAGGTAGGTATTCCAGAAAAGCATGTTCTTACACTTAATCCATTTCTGTGGGTATGAAGCCTTGTAAATAGGACTCTTTGATGATATGCCTTCAGTTAAGGTGTCACCTAGCTGAATCAGGATGGGTCTTAATCCTTATACTGTCCTTCCAGAGAAGGACACAAAGAGAAAGAAAGCCACAGGAAGCATCCAGAACCCAGAAGTCAATGGAACGCAGAGAAGCCAGGAGAGGCTTTCCTGTTTATTGTCATGTGATAGAAAAGCTGAGGATGAAAGTTCTCCTTTAGCCCCAGTACACCACAGTCTTCTGGGAGAAAGTATCACCTTGACGATGCCTCAGATTTGGATTTCTCCTACCCTCAAAACCATGCACCTATAAATTCCATTGTTTAAGCTAACCCTTTGAATGATATTTGATTTAGCAGCAAGGAAACTAAAAATCAGACATTTAAAAACATATGTCCATGCCCATTCACTTCCCAAAACAAACAAAGAAATGAAACCAACCAACCAAACAAAGAAAATTCAACAAATGGTGCTGTAATAACAAGATACTCACATGGAAAAAGAATGAAATGTGAACTCTGCCATACTGCAAACAAAAAACAAACAAAAAAACACGTCAAATTGAGCATGTTCAAAACTGATGGCATAATTTCAATTCCTCCTGCCAAATTTGCTCCCACACCTGTACCAATGATCATGCCAGTGACTTCCTGTCAACCCAGGCATCAACAACTAAAACTACAGACATGCAAAACAAACACTCCCGTACAACTTATGAGTCATCTTTGACTCCCCTCCATTTTGAGATCACTAGTCTTGGCCTGAATCTTTCTTTTCAGGATAATGAAACAAATTTCTTCCAGAAGCCCCTGTCAAATCTACTCCCCAGATGCCAATATGATCATTTCACATTTAGTCACATTCTAGTTCATTTGTTTTTGCAATTATCTCTTGCCCTATTCATAAACTCCCTGAAAGAAGGTTTATAATGTATTTTTTCATAATTGTATCGCCATATCACAGTCCAGATATAATAATCCTTAGGTATTTTTGAATATTAAAAAATATTTAGATGTAGGAATCATTAATATGAAATGACAGATCAAACTGTAGCAGTGGAGAATGTTCAACTGTAGAGTGAAGAAAAACTAAGGCAAAAAAGAAGACGTTGTTCTAGTTTGCTAGCTGCCAGAATGCAACACACCAGAGGGGATTGGCTTTTAATAAAAAGGGATTTATTCAGTGAAAAATGTATAGTTCTTCAGAGGAAAGGCAGCTAACTTTCAATGGAGGTTCTTTCTTACCTCCGTGAGAAGGCACAGGGTGATGTCTGCTGGCCTTCTCTCCAGTTCTCTGGGTTCCAACAACTTTCCCTGGGGTGATTTCTTTCTGATTTCCAAAGGTCTGGGCTGAACTGTGAGTGCTGAGATGAGGTATGCTGAGCTGCTTGGGCTGTGCTACACTGAGCGCTCTCATTTAAGCTTCCAGCCAATTAAATCAAACATCACTCATTGCAGCAGCCATGTCTCCTAGCTGACTGCAGATGTAATCAGCAACAGATGAGTTTCACATGCCATTGGCTCATGTCCACAGCAACAGAACTAGGCACCTTCACCTGGCTAAGTTGTCACCTGAACCTAAATACTACACACCTTGAAAGGAAGAGGTGAAAAGATTAAAGCTGTGAGGATGTTAAAAAAATGCTTAAGCTTAGAAAAACCAGAGGAAGATATCATCTAACGGAAGGGCATATTAAAAAGGAACACTTTACTTACCATTTCCTTAACCTCTCTATGAGCATTAATGCTACTATGGCCAGTCTCTCCTTAGAACACTTCACTTCTTCGTACTTGTGAGACTGACATTTTTCTTCCTCTTACTCTACTATCCTCATGCCTGCTGCTATTCTCCACAGTTTGATGCCAAGCCTACTTCTCATTCCACTCTCTACCGTCGCCCTGGAATACCTTCCATTTCTAGGATAGAAGCTATCCACTGCAGCGCTGACTCCCTCACCTGTATTCCCAATCTTTTCTTCCCCTGAGCCCTGATCTTCTCAGCTGCCTTCTGATGAACATATCTGTAAAATTAGTTTGTATTCCTAAACTAAAGATATTTCTCTCCCTCTCAAATACATTCTTCTTATTCCACTTACATTGTATAGATCTTGTTTAATATATTAATAGTCCTTTTATTTTATCAGCTTGAAATTTGCTTCATCTTTGTCTTTTTTCTTTCTTATACCCCAACCATGTCATTTACCGGGTTCATAAACTCTACTTTCTAAATATCTCTTACATCTTCTCCCTTACCACCTCCACGTCCATTGTGTTCAGTTTTCAGCATGTTTTGCATAGATTATTGCAATAGACCCTAAACAGCTCTGTTTGCCACAGTCTCTTACAATTCTAAATATCCTTCATATGATTGTCAGAGATAACATATTGAAGTATAATGTTTACCACCCTCATTTGTGAAAAAAAAAGCAAACAAATAATCAGAAAACACTTCACCCACCAATGGCCAGGGATGGATGTCCAAACACATGAATATATTATAAGTGGCCTATTAAGATATAGACTGCAGTATGATCTTTCCAAAATACTAATTCCATGTCACAAAAAAGCAAAAATTTAAGAAAAGTCAAATTTTGTTTCTCAACATGCTCTGCAATACTTCCTTGAATGGGTAGAATATGTATCCTTATCTTAGAATTCTTTCCCCTTCCATTAATATTTTCTTTTTGGAGAATATCTATTTATCCTTAAAGAATTATTTTAAATGGTATGACTTTTAGACACTTTTTTCAGACTTGAAGTGTTAAACCCAACTTTTCAAAGATGAAAGCCTCTGGACTGTAGTTGCAAGCTACGCACTCTTACAAATTCAGATCTGTGGCAACCATTTAAATTGTGATCTTAATAAAAGTTGTCTGTTCAAAAGAAATTACCTCTAGTTATTTTTTCTCCCTTTGAATTATCTCATTGGTATAGTGTGCACCCTTAATTTCATTAGTTTTTCAAAATAGTTCATTTTGTTATACGGAATAGTTTGCTTTTGTTTTACTGCTAATATTAAGTGAGGATATATAGTTTTGGGTTTAATATATATTTTTGTACTGTAATGCACTGATTGGAGTTAATTTATATCAGAGGCTCAACCATTAGATAAAAGGAGCATTTCTTCACTAGAGAAAGAAATTATGTAAATGTTATCAAGAAATTAGACCAAGTTTCTTTTTCCTTTCTTTAGTCTTCCTAAGAAAATAAAAGACTTAAGCTTTGCCTTATATCACTACTGCACTGATATTTGTTCTCACCTGAGGGCCATGATGCATATTGGGCAACAAGCAAGTAATCAAGAAAGACAGCGTACAGAGACAAATCCAGTCTATAGATGACAATCTCTGATAAAACACCATCTGAAACACGATGTTCCAAATTTTGGCCTCAGTACCAAGGAAAAAAGAAAGAAAGCTGTGCGATGCAGAAGACGAACCAAATGAAACCCATCAGGCTAAACATAACAATTGTACAGTCAGGGTGAATAAGAAGAAATGAAAAACTTTTCATCGAAGCTGCCTCCACATGGGACAAATGATTCTTTTCCTTGAAGTAGATTTAAGTGTCCCTAAACAGCAATCTCATTCTCGCACAGGAAATGAAAATAAAAGCAAGCAAGCAGCCAGTCAGAAACAGTCACCACCTTCTGAGTATAGCTGCTGGAAAACTAGTAGAATGTGCAATACTGCAGGATCCATGCAATTATAAAAACATCTGAATGGGAATACTTGAAAATGATCTTTAAGTCTAGTGGGATGTTGAAACGACTTTTTTGAACTTTTCTCATTTTTCTCAGGTTTCTGTTTTCTGACTTTCTAAGGTAAATCATGACTTGAGTGATTCATGCTCAGCTTTCTGAGTTGGATTTGGGGACTTATCATAATTTTATTTTGTATATATTGAGAGGTTTTAATAAATTGTGTCAACCAGAAAAACAGTGGAAATAATTGTGTCAGATGTGAAGTGACAGCCTGCAGGCCTGAACTTTTATTATTTGAAATTCCATTGAGTTCTAAATTTCAGCAGTCTTTTTTCTTTTTTTTCTTTTTTTAAGATTTAGCTGCTCATGTTTCATATTTTCTAATTACAGACGTTAATTCTGGAAGCCTAAGCATGTTGTAGTAGTTAAGGACATGCTATAAAAGGGAAAGCCAGTGGATTTGGAATCAGAAGGTCAGAGCTGGCCTCCTGTTAAGTAATTGTCTGTTAGAGTGTGTGTGAGTGTGTGTATTTGGTTTTCATTGGATTTGTCACTCACTAACTGTGGTAACTTGAGTGAAGCCAGGAATTCTCCTTTTCTGAATGTTCACAGCATAATAATCCCTAGCCTACTCATATCATAGATGAGATGTAAAAATTGTAAGTGGTCATGTGTTAAGGTAGTTTGTACATTTTGTAGTGATATACAGGTGAACTACTTTGCCATTTAGAAGGTAGCATTGTTAGAAAACAGTAAACTGGGGTCAGGGACTTAAGTTCTAGTTTCCGTTCTACCACTTACTTGTTTTTTGACTATAGGTGAGGCAATCTCTCTGAGCCTTTGTAAGAAGGAAACTGGTTTTTGGGGTTTATGATAGTTTCAAACAATCAAGTTTATCTCATTTGTCATTTGTAATTCTTAGCCAGTACTGATGATAATAAATAATTATTATTACTTGCTGAACATATAATTTACAATTAAGATTATCAAGAAGTCAAGATTATAATAAAGACCAAATGTGATTTAGCTGTGAATCATATTAATATAAATATTGATACCTTGATATAAAGTTCACTTTTTAGACTTAATTCAAAGTTCATGGAGTCTGAGTTATTTTCATAAATTAGAGATGGATATGCTGACTCAGTTGTGGCTCATTTAGACTCCATGCATCCAAGGGCACACGTTTGTAACTTTTGAAAAATTTAGAGCCATGATTTGGGCCAGAAAGCAGAGTGGTTATAACTGGTAATAATAATTAATAATAACAACAATGTTAAAACTTAAATGAGCACTTACTATATGCCAGGTAGTCTTCTCAATGCTTTACAAGGAAAAATGATTTGATCTTCACAATATCCCTAGGAAGTAGGCACTATTATTATTTTATATTTTAGAGACAAGGAAACTGATGAAATAAGAGAGCTAGACTACATAGGTTAGTAAGGATCAGATATAAACCAAGGCAGCTGGACTCCAAAAAGCCCACTCTTCTCTAGCATCTGAGAACCACGATCAAACTAGTCAAGTGAACCTGAAAATTTTGTTTAGGTTTTTAGGCCCTTCCTAAAATGGGACTAGTAACAATTTAGCCTAACTCCATTTCAGGGATTCTTAAATGAAAACATTCAAGTTATCATATACATTTCTGTATCTGAAAATTTGATGGAGATAATATGCTTTCAAACCACAAATTTCCAGCAATGTTTATGATCTGAATATCCACAAACAGATGCATTCAATTGAAATTAAAACAAAATAAAACACAACAATCATACTTCTTTTAATATTCTTTTGTAAACAAATAAACATTATTTTTTGGAATAGACTTTTGTCTGGAAAAATCTTATGGGTAATTTTGCTAGAGAATAAAAATAATCTCGTAAAGAAATATCCTCTCCTTTGTATTCAATTTCAAAATCTTCCCTCATGCAAATTTTCTAGTCAATTTTCAGCAAAGCCAGGAGAGTTTTGGAACTGAAGCTCTAGGTTTCATCTTTTAGGATGGGGTTCTAGCCTTTGGCCCTTTAGTTCAGCAGCCACAGAGGCACAGTCTGTTCATTTAATAGACATATGTTGGAAGTCTTAGAAAATACTCTAATTCAATTTGTACTTTCAAAACCATGTGGCAGTTTTTAAATCACTTGTTGATCTCCTGCCACATTTTTCCTAGTGACTTTTCCAAACCTTCTTCACTTTCTATAAGTATTTGACCTTTGGCAGATATTTTTGCCTCCTTCTTACTTGCTACCACTTACTTGCTTTTTGACTATAAGTTGAGACAATCTCTCTGAGCCTTTGTAAGAAGGAAACTGGTTATTTGATACTTAATTGCCCTAATTTCTCTGAATTTACAGTGTAATACCAGCAATACCCTTTCCTACGTTGACTCAGTGTGCCAAGACCACCCACTCTATATTTTGTCAAAGATCTATTTAGTGACTATTACTGGTGTTAGCTAAAATTTTTTTTTTTTTTTTTTTTTTTTTGCATATGGGCAGGAGGCACCAGGGATCGAACTCCAGACCTCCAGCATGGCAGGTTAGAGCTCTAACTGCTGAGCCACGGCAGCCGCCCATAAAATTTGGGCCCATTACAAAAAATCCAGCTAAGGAGCTGATTAGTTCCAGATTAGAAGGAGTTGAGACCAAGAGTAGTTAAGAAGCTTACCCAAGTTACACAGTGAACAAGGGAGTAGAGCTATAATTAAAAATCAGTGCTCCTAGCATTTTGAAGATGATCGCTTTCTGATCACTTGCTCTCCTTCCTTCTTTTCTTCAGACTACCAATTTCTCTACCTTGTTTCAGTTTTTTTCCCTCTTTCCTATGCTTATTTTTATAATGCTTAGAATATGGTCAAATCTTTCTCTCACGAATCTGAAATGATGCATTTTGTCACCTATTTAATCCTTCAAGCTCTAACATATCTCTTTACTTCTCTTAACCATGAAAGATTTTGAAACAGTAATTTACACCTCCTTTCTACCTGCAAATAATACATGTGTTTGAGCTTCAGCTCAATTTATATCAAATAAATCTTTCGGAAGTTATAAATGTGTTCCTCATTGCCCAGTGTAATGTTTCTTTCACAGCTTTTTCCACTTTGACCTCTTCTCAACATCAATGGTTGAACTTGCATGCCCGAAAAATCTTTAGATTCCAAGGTATTGCAAAGTACAAACTATGGCCTCTGTGTCCACTCTTTATATGGCTCTTTGACTCTTTTTTCCACCCACCCATCCTAGTAGGTTGATGTTCCTTGTGGTTCTGTCATCTTCTTGGAACTCTGACTACTTACGAGACCCCCTCTGCTTGGCTAACTCCTACTTAGCCTTCTGGTCTGAGATTGAAAATATTCTTTTCTCAGTATAGCAGAGTACTCAAGGATGGGGATTTTAAAACTTTTATATTAAGAAAGAATTTATTTAAAAGCAGCTGAGTATATGATAAGTTAATTGCATATCATGTGGGCCAATGATAGAACCTCTTGCTCAAACTCCTAGCACTTTAGGCATGTTATGAGGTGAAGTGGCTATGTGAGTGTATCTTAACTATAATACAGGCGTTCAGGCCAAACTTACCAAGTAAACATCTCACAAGGGTTAATAGTGGTGTACACACTTGTGTTTGTGCATATTTGATAAATTCTACTTTACAAAAATCAGGGTAAGTAGAGGTGGTCTTGTTATTTAACATTAACTAACTTCATGATAGACAAAATATCCTGCAAAAATGTAGATTGTAGAGAATTTAAACATTTTAAATAGAATCACACCAGAAGTACATAGCGAAGTTAATATTTCTTCTCCTGGTAAGAGCTCTTTTTCGGTTATACTTCAAGATAAAAGTATGACTTAAACACCTCTGATAAAAAGTTGGCCAAAATTTTTCAAAATTAACACAAACACTGTACAATATGGATGTATATCCTTTTTTAATGATGAGTATCTCTCTTTGTGATGTATGATGTCAACAATGTTAGGAAGACATAGCATAGTTTAACTTTTTATTTTAAATAATTTCAAATTTGTAGAACAGTTGCAAGTATAGTACAAAGAATGACCATTTAACCTTTGTCCAAAGTCACCAGTTGTTAACTTTTTGCAATATGTGCTTTAGCTCTTTTTTCTTTTTTTTTTTTTTTAATAACATGGCAGGCTCTGGGAATCTAACCTGGGTCTCTGACACAGCAGGTGAGAATTCTACCACTGAGACACAGGTGCACTGCCCTAGCACTCCTTTTATCTCTCTAGATATATTCATGCTAGTTTTCTCTTCCTGAGAGTTATTTGCAGACATCATATATTTCTATTCTAAGTATTCAGTATGCATTCCTAAGAACAAGAATCATCTCTCAGATAACCACAGTGGAATAATTTATCAAATTCAGAAAATGTAACATTGAAACAATCTAGTGATATATATTAGTTTATATTATTTAATATACACTCTTTATTCAATTTCTGACAATTATCCTACTAGTATCTGTGCTGGTTTGACACTGTTGTGTACCCCAAGAAAGCCATGTTCTTTAATTCTGAGTCAATATTGTTGGGTGGGATCTTTTGATTAAGTTGTTTCCATGGAGACATGACCCACCCAATTGTGGGTGGTGTCTTTTGATTAGGTGGCTACCATAGAGATGTGTCTCCACCCATTCAAGGTGGGTCACTTACTCGTGTCCTTTAAAAGGAACCATTTTGGAAAAGGTTACAGAACCAACAGAACCAACACAAAACCCAGAGTTTGGGGAGATACGGAAAGAAAATGCCCCTGGGGAAGCTGTTCGGAACCAGAAGCCAAAGATTCCAGCAGACGCCAGCTGACAGAGGTGGTCCAGATGGCATTAGCCTTTCTTGAGTGAAGGTAACCTCTTGCTGATGCCTTAATTTGGACATTTTTATAGCCTTAGAACTGTTAACTTGCAACTTAATAAATTCCCCTTTTAAAAGCCCACCCATAGGGTGCACAGGTGGTTCAGTGATAGAATGCTCACCTTCCATGTGGGAGACCTGGGTTCGATTCCTGGACCATGCACACCCTGCCCCTTCCCCCCCAAAAAAGTCGACCTGTTTCTAGTATATTGAATTCTGGTAGCTTTAGCAAATCAAAACAAAATCTTTTGTGGAAATTTCTCCATGACCCAAGATCCAATTCAGGATTGTGATTCATTTGGTCTCCTTCCCTCTGGAGGGGTTCTTCAGCCTTTGTCTTTTATTATAGTTATTATTATTATTATTATTAAGTTCTGTCAATAGTAGTTTAGGACAGTCCCCCAGTTTGGGCTTGCTTGATATTTCCTGATAATAATTAGGTTCAAATTATTCATTTTTGGTAAAAATATTATGTGTGTATATGGCTCTCTTAGTAAATCATACCAGGAGGCATGTGCTGTTGTTTTGTCCAATATAGTGCTACTAAATTGGCCACATCACTAAAGAGGTGTCCATTAAATTTCTCTACTATATAATTAACATTCTCTCATCATAATTAATAAGCAATCTTTGAGAGATACTTTGAGGGCATGGCAGTATCATATTCCTCATCAATATTTTTATCCAATAGATTTGGCATCCATTAATGACTCTTGCCTAAGTTAGTTATTATTATGATTGTTACAGGATGGTCATTAGTAAAACACAGGGGAACTTCTATTACTAGTTTTATAGTTTCATTTTCCATAGACACTGAGTGGTTTTGACTAGACATTCAGTACATCATACTTTGGTGCAAATTAATTAACTCATTGAAATTGAAGCAAATTTAAACAATCTCAATATTTTTAAATGTTGTTTTTTCTGAATACTAAAATTTGAAAGATAGACTCTGATGGAAAAAGATTCTATTCAAAGAATGATTAGATACTTGCAACTTCTTGACAGACTTGCAGAATTCCCACTTATCTCTGTGTCCTTGTTACTATTGTTACTTGGTCTTGAAGAAAACATCATTGAGTGAAAAACACAGTGTTGTAGAACATGTTAAGTAGGATATTCTGTCTTCATGAAACTTGGAAATAGCTATAACATCTGGTTAAAATCTCTAAAGTATGTCTCCCTACCAAATGATATAAGATATGGACTGTTGGCATCTAAAAATACAATGTGAAAAAGACTTAATAGGTTTCTGCACTAATGGAGTCTACCTTTTGGTGGAACAATAAGATAGAAAAAAAAAATGAAAGATCCCAATTTAAATCACTGCAAAAAAGCTAAAAATTTCTAGGAAGAATGATATAAGAACTATTCAGTGCATCAATGAAGAAAATTTCAAAATTTTTCCAAGAAACATAAATAAATATGGTAATAGAAAGGCATACTTTTTACTTAAATAATAGAACCAAATATTAGAAAACTGTTGATTTTCCAAATTTAATATATAAATTTAACATCATATCAATAAAAATATATATACACATATCCACACATATAGTTATATGTGTGTGTCCATATGTGTGCTTATGTTTACATGAATGTAGAAAATGAAAATTGCTGGGGAAATTCTAAAAAAGAAGAGGATTGAAGGGGTTAGGGGAAATAGCCCTCTGAGATATTTTAAAAGTTAAAACTATTGTGATTTAAAAAAAAACTATTGTAATTAAAACATTGTTGGACTGATATGTAACTTAGACATTAGATCAATGGAACAACATAGAAAGTCCAGAAACAGATCCCAATGCATGGCTAATTAATGTACCTAATCACTTTTGGTATCCCCAATTCTTTATAAGAAGATAAACATAGAGACAAATCTTTAAATGTGTTAAGATAACAAGGCTATTACTTATTCTTTCCATAGAAAGATATGTAAATTGCATCCTTACTTATAAAATCACACCAATTTTCACATATATTTATATATGCACACATATTATATTTATATGATATATGAAATTATGACACATATCATATATATCATTCAAAAATTATAGGCTATGTGAAAAAACTGAGCAAAACATTAAGAATCCTTTAAATGAATGATAGTGTTTTTAGTGTGATGAAATAGGAAAGATTGTAGGGTGGGGGTCATAATTGTCCCTTTAGCAAAATACATTCATAAGGTATATTCTTTCTAACTATGTAAGATAGAGGAAAAGTACCTTTGAGCTCTTTACCTCACCCAGTATTTTTTCTTATTCAAGGTTAAAAATAAAATGAAGTAGGAACTTTGTAGATATTGGCAGGCTCACTCTAAAACTTATATGGAAACGCTAAAGAATTAGAACAGCCAAAATAATTTTGAAAAAGAACAATTGTTAGACCCTTATGAAGGCTTACTATAAAGCCACAGTAATAAAAGCAGTATAATAATAATGTCAAGGTAGACATATAAATCAATGGAATGCAATAGAGAGTCCAGAAATTGACCCATAATTATATAGTCAACTGATTTTTGAGATATGTGCAAATGAAATTCAATGGGAAAGACTAGTATTCATATTTCAACAAACTGGATATCCATATGTAAAGAAATGATTCTCTATCCTTACCTCACAAAAATTAGCTCTAAATGATTCTTAGGCCTACACATAAGATCCAAAGAAGAAATAACAAGAGAAATCAGAAAACATTTCTAACTCAACAGTAATAAAAGCACACCATGCCCAAATTCAACTACAGCAATACCTAGAAGAAAATTTATAGCTTTAAATACCCCTATTACTAAAGAAGAAAAGTCGAAAATCAATTATTTAAATTTCTGCACTAGAAAGTTAGGAAAATAAAATAAAATTAAACCCAAAGTAATTAGAAAAAAAATGTTAATGTCTAGAATGGAAATGAACAGAAAACAATAATGAAAATCAACAAATCTAAAAATTGGTGCTTTTAAAAGATCCACAAAATCGATAGCCTGGAACAGAATTAATCAAAAGAGAGAAAGAATGTGAGCAAGAATGAGAGTGAGAGAATAATTTCATCCTAGATCTTTATTCAAGATGTCCACAAAAGTTTTGTAGAAGAATGTTTATAGCATAATTATCTATAGTATCCAAAAATCTGACTCTTTAAATTATATTCCAATAACTAAATGGATGAATTTAAAAAGTCAAAAGGAACAGACCAATAATATATAGGGTATTGAGTAAATATTTTAATATTTCTTCCTGCCAGAATATTAATGTGAGAAATCTTAACAGCTGGAATCCATGGTTAAAGGAGCAGTATACAAACTTTTAGATAACAATTAGGTGGAAATCATAGAGCATATAATCTCAAATTAAGGGAAAAAGAGGCCAATGTTTAAATGAATGACAAAACAGAAATGCTCACAAGGGTTAAATAATATAATTTATTTTAAATAATCTGTTATATTTTCCATTCCATGCATGGTTATTTGGGGTGTAGTGACTTTTATGGGGCAACTCTTTTAATGTATTATTATTGATGCCTACAAAATTTCCATGGGATGAAACTAGCTATATCTATTACTAAATTTTCAGTTTTTCCTATGCAACTTATATTTAATATTCCACATATATAATAATAAATAGATATTTTAATCTTACATCAAACTTAAAAGGAAGTGTAAAAACACAAATATAAGATTAAGCAAGACCGGTGACAATGAGAAGAATACTTTAAGTAGTCTTAAACTAGGTTGTTGCATCCATTGGTTTGATTTCCAATAAATTAGGAAAATATATGAGTGATCATATACGTTGAAGAGCTCTTGAGAGGAAAAACTTAAGAACGTTTCAATTCATTGTTTCAGATACATTCTTGAGCATTTGTAAAAATCTTTGGTCTGCAAGAGTAAGTTCCAAAAAAGAAATAAAAAAACTTTGTGGGAAATGTTAACATAACTCGAATTAGTGGACATCAAAATTGCCAGCATCATCTACTTTCATAAGTTCATTGTCTATTCTAATAGTTTAAAACTGCCTTACATGTGCCCTGTGTATAGGACCTTTTGCATTCTCTTGACACTAGAGATGCAAGGTCTAGGCTGTCAGGAAAAGAAACCAGAAGAGCTGCCGCAGAGTGTGCGGCAAGCTGTCTGAGGTGTACATGAGGAGGTCAGGATTTTCTTGGAAAGTCACTTTCCAAGTATAGCATGCTTACAATAATTAGTATCCTGACTACTCAGGAGATGATTGTAGACACAGCTGTTGTTTAAAGTCACAGACACATCAGTGGCAAGGCACGAGGTATTGATTTGTGCAGTGATATCCTTCTAACTATGTCATCTGAGTGAAAGAAACCCCAAATTAACCAATAATAAAGTGTTAGAAGTTGTAGTAGCTGCCTCTTGGGATTTGTTCTAGAAGAGTATAGAGGACCCTCCCTCACCTAGTCCATCAATCCTGCAAAAGGACTCGCAATGACATTTAATTGTGCAGTAGGACGATGCAAAGCCTAAAATAATACCTATCTCGTGTTACTGTGTATTTATGTCTCTATGAGCTGTATTTGTATTCGTTTCTGTATGTACATGCATAATAATGCATGCATACCTACATGAAAAATACATGATCTAAAGAACTTTTGATTTAGAGTAATAGTATAAAAGTAAAAGCATCCAGCATTATACATCTTTGATAAGATTAATTTCATTAATTCAATAATACTAATTTCAGGGGCAAAACAAAGTTGTTATATTTCTATCAGAATTAGATATGAATAAAATCATTGGCATATTTTCTTTTTCTTTTTTTTTTTTGCCTTTTCCTTTAATTATTTTTCTATTTTAAATTTGGTCCTAGTTACATAGTCCTTAAGAAGATCACAAATGTATATGGATTAGTTCATGCTAATGACTCTAAAGCCAGTGGCTACACATGCTTCAAAAAGAGTAAATAAGACTATCATTATGTTTATTTGAGCCTAAATTATCCCTTAACCACATTTATATTGAAAACAATCTTTCATTTGCAGACTCTTGAATCTTTTGATATATACTTTGATAAAAAATTGCACATTGCAATAGTTCTTGTCCTGTTGAGGGTCTCATTGAACAGCGTGCACCTACTCTCTTAGCTTTTGCCTGACCAAAAATTAAGGTCTCATTTTATTATATGAGCCATCCTCATACCTCAGAGACATGCAGTTTCTCTCTAATAGGTTTGATAAAAGCAAAAGTAACTTTGGAAAATATCTCTCACTTTTGAAAAGTAGATATGAATGTCAACAGAAACGACATCACATCAGCCAGCATAGGATTCCAGCTTGCAATAGTCTTAGTAGCTCATATTAGAATCTCAGCAAAAGTCATCCATTGTTTATGACCTGATTCATAGACTCCAGATAGCTATGATAAAAGGAAAATCAGTTTACTAACCTTTGACCCAGGCACATTTGATCAGTTTCTTGGTTTGGTTATTTGTAGTTTCTAGGAACATGTTTAGACTTTAACGAATTCATCTTCTATTGGTCAATCCAAACCTAAAATGTACTTTCTCCTCTCATTGTTATCAGATAGACAGAATGGTGAGGTTAAATTTTAGCTGGATTACAGGCTAATCTTGTCACTGATTATTATCCTTGTCAGTTTGATAACTTTCTCAAGCAAATATGGGATTTGAGATTAAAGTTAGACCTAAAAAAGCTTCCTATCTGTAAATCTTTCTGTTGGAGCTGATAATTCTCCCTTTAACTCTCTGGACCATTACCCTCCTCTGTGCTCTAGGAGGCAGACGTCTACAGGTTCCTCTCTCACTCTCTCTTATTTCTTGGATTTTTATAGGGTTTGGCCATAAAAAATTCCTGCTGTTCAGGAATTGCCTACCTCCTTTTACAACCATGGTTATTCTCTTGTGACCACAAGTGAGCAAGCCTCTATGGCCCCATTTTTCTCTGAGCTCCATTGACATTCTCTTGCCTATTTCTTCAGACACAGAGTAGAAATGGCTGCCTGCTGTTGCTTCTCTCACGGTTTCACCACTCCTTGGCGGTTTCCTTAACTTTGCCCATGCCACTGTAAATGGCCACTTCATTAAACTCTTTAGTTAAACTGTTTGGGATCCTGGCTGGTAAACTTAAGCATATCACACACATACACACACATACTTTAGGGGTGCTGAGGCATATTCCTTTAATTGAAAACGGAATTATTTCCTTAACTTACAAAGTCATGTGATTGCCATGGCAGGCATTTGTACTGTCCAACTTTCATTTATAGCATATCCATATGTACATGTGCTAAGCTTTTAAAACAGACTTTCAAGGGGGTGCAAGGGTAGTTCAGTGGTAGAATTCTTGCCTGCCATATAGTAGATCTGGATTTGACTCCCAGCCCATGCACTTCCATCCCCCCACCCCTGCGAAAAAAAAATCAACAAATGGTGCTGCAATAAGGGGATACTCAAATGGAAGAAGAATGAAATATGTCCCTGGCCATACATGGTACAAACAAACAAAAACAGGTTTTTCAGCATAACTATGTATCCATGTTGACGAGCTTGAAGTTTGTCATACTGGAGATCCATAGAGCCAAGTGTCTGTCAACAAAAGTGGTACCTAGAAATGATCTACAGATTATCATGAATGGACTTTATGAGGCATGAACTTTGAAAATTCAGGCATTTGTAGCTTTACTTAGGTAGCTTTACTTTCTTTATTAAACTATTAAAAAGCCACCATCAATTAAATCATCTCAAGTTACTTACATTCCAAACTGTAATGCATCTTAGATGAAAGCATTTTACAATTTTATTATCTATTGTGTATCAGACTGGGGTGGTCAATGAGGCTTACACAGTGGGGTCCATGATCATTCTCTTAAATCTGGGCACAGGCCAATGACTGTCCTAACCAATGAAAGTGATACCATGAGAACTTCTAGGCTTAAAATAAAAGGACTCAGCTCTACCCAGCTGTCTGTCTCTTCTGACATACACCTTTGGAGACATGAGCTGACATACCAGAAGTCCAACCACCCTACAGATGCTATGCTAGAGATCATATGAAGATACCACCTGAAGAGATAGAGATATGCCTGAAGAGAGCAGCTATTTGTGTCTTCTCAGTCCAGATTCAAGAAAAAGCCTTTGGGATGACCCTATCCAGTTATCGTTTGACTGCAGTCATATGAAAGTCCTTCAACTAGAACCACCAAGCTGAACCAAGCTGAGTTCCCAATCCACAGAAATTCTGACAGATAATAAATTATTGCTTTTGTTTCAAGCCACTACATTACTGAGTAATTTATTATGCAACAGCAGTAACTAGAACATGTACCAATTACTCCAGGGGAAATGGAAGAATAAACTTTTACCATGTTTCTCAAAGTTACTTTTATACCACCTGCATTAGAACTTCCTAAAGTGTTCATTAAAGCACACATTTCTGGATTCTATCTCAGATTTAATGAATTAGCATCTTTTGGTCTGAATCCTCTGGAATCCTCTTCTTCATTCCCTCTCTATCTCCCTTCCTCTCTTCTCTCCCTCATTTAAATACATTTTTATGCACAATAAGTTTGATAAATTTTTCTCCCAGATATCTTCAGTTCTTAGTTATATTTATTCAAAAACAAAGCTCATACTTAAATATGGGGATATAAGGAACTAAATATAAAATCAAGTGTGAGAAGGGAAATATTGCAAAGCTTATAGAAAGTCAAAAAGAAGAAATATTACTCAGTTGGTTTAGGATATATATAGAAATGAATAGTAACAATTTGTTCACCAAAATTGCCAGAAAAAAAAAACTTGACTGCTTTTTTATATTTTTGTAACTTGTGCAGATCTTAAAAGAATATTTATCTCCACGTTCTTTATGCCATAGACAAAGTCCAGGAAATCCTGGGTTTTAATGATGCATTCAAGTTCATGTAATCTCTCAATTTACATGACAAAAAGTGACAAAAAGTTTCATTCAATAATAAAAAATTATACTCAGCTAAAATATTGCTTTCTTATTTTTCCGTGACAAGACAAATGAATGGTATATCACATCCTTTTATTCTTATCCTAGTATAGTACAGAATTGTATAGCATGAGGTAGGTACTTAATAAATTCAAGTTAAATTGAACTAATGATTTTATAGAAGGGTCTCTCCATATATGCATATATAAACATTCATATTGTTGTTTTTGTTGTCACTTCAATTTTTTTCAATCTGTCCTGAAGTAGAGTAGTACCTGTAGGGAAAAGATTCAATCTAGGAGATCATGTAGCCTGCATTGAAGATGGAAATGGCCCTTGTCAAAAGGTTAGGGACTTGGAATCAGATAAACACTCATGATAATGTAATGTAACCCCCTGGGGTTCTGGTTCTTTAACTATTACATGAGGACTATTGCCACCTGGAAGCAGGGTTGCAAGGGTAGAATTACGCAAAGTAGTACATGTAGAGTCTCATAAATTGCCTTGTGGAACATTGTTCCTCAGTTATGTTCATTCTCTTCCAGCTCTTTCTAGATATAATGTTCTAAATAGTAGGTTGCAAATGTTCGAGAACATGCAACCTACTTAATTTAATATAAAGTAGATTTATTTATTGAGTTGAATATATTAAGAACTGCAGTCTATTTCTTTACAAAACTCCTCCCTCCCCATATTACTGGATTTTGCTACACTCACTTGGCTTATGCCCATATAGCTTATATCACATATAACTGCAAGGTTTACAGAGAGATGACCAGGTATAATTTGATATTCAAAAAAATTACAAAATTAAAATGAAATCTTGAGTCTGAAAAAAAGGCATTTTGAGGGTTTATTTTTTTAACTAGCCATACCATAAAATCCAAATTGGTGTTTCTTTCTCTTTTTAATTTTTTAAGAATGTGATTATAAAAATCAACCTTTATAAAATTGATTTGAACAAACCAAGTTCACATGCCAACATAATTTAGTGATATTGACTTTCTTTGAACAGTTTATTCTACCCCAAAATATTTTAATGTATCTCATATTTCCATTTTAATTAACACTGAATATACTGTTAAAATATCATAAGCAATGGACAAGATATCATATAGAAGATACACAAATAATGGAATCTCAAGATAAATATATCTCATTGGGACATTATTATTTACCCCATGGAGCTTCACAGTGGTAACATCTGCCCTCAGGTTCTATCTAATAAATTTTCCTGAAAGCATAAAAGGTATTTTTACAGAACTTACTGGCAACCGACATGTCTTTAGAATGATGGGCGACATTTGTTGGGACCAACAAATATAGGCCATCAGTCTGGAATCTGGAACATATCTGGGAAAGTGACAGTTTCCAGTTGTAACCCTGACATGGAAAAAATAAACAGTTCTTTAGGTGTGTTTTTATACTAGAAACCACAGGAAATCCTGGACAGGTCTCATGGATGCTATTCTGTAGGATCTAGTCCCACAAATATGGGAAGGAAGCCAGGTTGGCTACCACCCTTTAAAATAACATAAGATGTAGCTATGCATGCGAAGCTATCAATATACAACCCCCATGCACATGCATTCTTCCTATTTCCTCAGAACCAGACAATGAAGTGAAAACTATGTCTTGGAAGAACTCTCATCCATCATATTAAAATTTCTTTAATAGCTTTGAGATACAACTTTTCCAGAAAGACTGTCTTGACAACATTTGACCCCACAAGTCTAGACTCCAGAGGGCTAAAGTCCAGAGATGTACTTAAGTAGCACTTTGAGCCCAGAGAGACTCGGAACATTAAACTAATAAAATATGACTGTAAAACCATATGTAAACATGAAGTGCCATATAAATGCTTATTAATAAGCATTGTTCTTCAATTTATATTTATTTTTATTCCAAGATGCCTCTTTAAAAATACATTATGGTTTATTGTGTATAATGTCTTTCAAACAAATTGTATTCAAGACATTTTAGAGAGTTAAATACATGTCAGTGTGTGGCATAAATTATAGCAGGACACTTTGAATGGTAAATGAATTAGTGCATTCAGACATAAGGCCAGAGAAAAATGAGTTGTGTAAGCATCTGGTTTGAAATATGTAGACTCCCTGGAACCAACACTTCAAATCCCAGCAGGCCAGTTCTGTCCTTCATCCTTCTGAGATAAGAGCCCATTCAGTTTACAGTCTGCTGGTTTTTTGAATGATCTTTTGAAACAGTAGGCATGCCTGCTCTATGTGACTATTTTAGAGCCAGAGCAAGAAAAAAAACTTTATAGAGAATTTAAGCAGAACTAAAGGTATTATTTTATATAAGCATTTTTTTTTAGTGGTAAAGACAAAACTTTGAATATAGCAGGAATGAGGGCTCAAGAGGTATATTCAAGGTTTCAGAAGAGACAGAGAAGTTAGTATCTGATTGATTGTTATTACTGACCCCAAGAATTGTTGTTAAGCATGCAGAAATGGATTCCAGTACATTGGTAGACTTTATAACAGCATAGAGTTGACTTACACTGCAAAGTTGGTATTTTGGATTGTCTGATATTTTTAATAAGTTTTTCTCAGAATATCTTGTGAAAAACAATCACAATCTAGATGAAATTTTTAAGTGCAAGGTAGACTAGGGTGCTGTAATGGCACAAAAAATATACATCTCATATTTGAATGTGGCTGTTCTAAATACTTGGGCATGGTGCTTTTACGTGGTGATTTTTAAGTTTCCTCAACCTCCAAAAACCCCACCAAGTGTTGATCATGTGAGTTGTAAGAAAATGGAATTAGAATGAGCTCGTATAGGGGACACTAACATTTCCCAGATATTACATATGTAATTGTTAAACAGTGCAAAAAAAAAAACACTTGCACTGTGACTTTTCATGTCTTTCCATCAAAAGGTGATGCTTAGGGCCACGGTGGCTCAGCAGGCAGGAATGCTTGCCTGTGATGTCAGAGGACTCGGGCTTGATTCCCGGTGCCTGCCCATATAAAAAAAAGAAAAGAAAAGGTGATGCTTATTTCCCACTACTTGAGTATGAACTGCATTGTGACTTGAGTTCACCAATAGAGTAAGGCAGAAGTGATGTTGTGCCGGTTCCAAGTCTCAGTTTTTCTTTTGGATTCCTGCCGTGTCATGAGAACATGTCTGAGCTAGCCTGCTAGTGTGGACTAGAGCCCACATGTCTCAGAAGAGGTCAGCCTAGATCGGCCTCAGACAACTGTCATCAAAACATGTAAGAAAGCCTACAGAAGATGAGAAGATCTGCCTAACTGATCAAGAACTAAAAAAGTTTTCAGAAATTTACCCAACTAGAAGCTCAATATTATTTGTCCTCATCATATATTGACAAAAATTAAAATGACCTTAAGCAGCAACAACAGCAACACGCTTTCTTTTTGAAAAAGTAAAATGATTTCACTCGATCTAGGAGGGCCTTTGAAATAGAATGTTTTGTTCTGGGAATGACTGTTAAAGAGGATCACTGACAAACTTATCTTCTTTAAAAGGAGTTTATCAGACGGTGGGGGAATTTGAAAGTGTATCTACGAGGAAATAGATTTTTTAAACATTTAATAAGAATTAACATACACACACACACATTCAGCATTGTGTCACATAAGAAGGAACTTTCATTATTTGTATAACTCCAAAGTCAAATATTTCTAATCTATAAATGGAAATTTTAGGGAAAAAGATGCTGATTCAACATAAGGAACAATGTTCTAAAGCCTAGAATATTTTAAAAAGAGCCCTCAGAAATCAATGATTTCTCAGTTTCTAGAATTTTTTCAATTCCTGAAATTACTACTTCTGGTGATTGGGGGAATGATGTGCTGAACAGAAGATTGGACCAGATGATTTGAGATGATTTATAATATTCCTTTCAAATCCAAAAATGTTTGCTTATTAGTTTGTATCTTGGAGCTTGAGTTTAATCATATTAACATTGCACCTAATATGATTACAACCTAACTTTTGCATTTCCAAAACTCTTACTCTTTTAAAGTTTCTATAAATTGGCATAACAGAGGCTTGAAAATGATTTCAACATAGAATATTGCGTTAAATGTAATAATATTATCAGGTCTGGCTCTTATAGTTGTGTGCTCAGAAAATACAAGGAAAATATAATGTGCAGAATAGTTATTTCTTATGTTAGGGCGTGGCTTTCTTTCAGATCTTTTGAAATTCAAATACATGTATCGAAACAGACACTTAGAGTTTTAAAGAACTCTCAATGCAGAGAACACCAACATGCATTCATATTACATTTTAAGTAAAATAAACAGATCATGAATATTTATACAGTTTGGATAGACTTTGTATCACAGAACCAAATAATTATGCAAAAAGAGTTTCACTTAAAATTACAAATGCCATATTTTAGTGTGTGTTCAACAGTTTTAATGTATATTGATAATGGAAGGAAGCAGCATCTATTTTAAAACAATACATTTAAGTTGGAAAAATGCCACTGCAGCATGTTTTTAAATGTTAAAATGACTGGAATTATGTTAGGGTAAGAGCTAAAAGAGGTCCAAATGCTGAGTGGCTGAGTGATGTTTAAGAAATACGCGTAATTGCTTTTTTTGAGGAGAATATATTTCTAAGATTTAGTTTGATAATTTCTTGTTCTGTGGTTTATCCATTTATTCTGTTTAACTTGTCCAGGTTGACCTGTACCTACTACAAAGTGCACGAGGAACTCCAAAGCGAGGTTATTATGGGTTGGGAACAGAGTGACCCCTGTCTAATAGAAAATTATACTGACAATTTAATTCTTTTATCCTTTGATAAATCATATAAATAATCTTAAAGGCTTTATGACCTTAATGTATATGTGAGACACTGCTAAGCCTTTGGAATGCAAAATGTGTAAGTTACTGGATTGATAAGAAACAAGCCTATGAAATAGATAAATAATAAACAAGGTGCAACTATATATTTTAGTAAAATCCAGGATGGTAAAGGAAGGTACTAAGATTTTCACAGTCTGTTGAATAGAAGAGTCATGTGCTTTGGAGGCAGACAGACAGACTTTCAAATCCTGGATGAACCACTTTTGTGCTGTGGGCCCCTGCATACTATTTTTTAGCAACTTTGAACCTCTGTTTCCAGGTTTGTAAAATATGTATGTAAAGTATTCGGTACATTGGAAGACTTCTATATATACTGGTTCCCATGCTTCCCCCATCTGACCACTCCTCATTTCAAAGAGATGTCCCCTTAGCCAGGGTTAACATACCAATATGCATTTAGTACCTGAAATTCGTGTTCCCTTTTCATTACTATTAAAACTGCAAACACCCATTCAAATTCTCTGCTGCTGCAAAGTATGTTTTTCTCCCCACTTTGTCTACAAGCAATATTGGGAAAACAGTATTTTCACAATAAATGTATTGTTTATTTGTGGAAACCTTCTAGCATTATTGGAAATATTCTCACTTTACCAGTATAAAAGAAAATTTCTCAATAATTGACACTGGTGTGAGTGGAAAAAAAAAAGAACCTGTTTTAAGAATACTCTCTTGAAATATGGAGATGGAAGTCTTTTATCTAGAAGATTTAACTTTTATTGCAAGTAAGAATAGATTCTAAGATTAGAAGGTTATATGGAGATCATTTGGCTTAGTCCTCCGCTTTCTGACCGGTACTTCCTTATTACAGCAATTCATGGCTGAGGCAACTGAGGTTTAATTGACAAAGGGGAAGAAAAAGGACCTATAAAAAAGACTTTAATAGCTTTTATCAAGTAGCAATAGGATGTTCCATATTCTTTGCCTTGCATTGTTTGTGTTTCATACTTTGTCAACGATTTTCTAACACCTTACCCAGAACTTTAGGGAAATTCTATTCTTTTAATCTGAGGAATTTTCTATCCTCTGCGAGCAAGTTATAGATTCAATTTAGAACAAGTTAAGTCCTCAGAGTTTTTGAGGAAGAGATCTGGCAGTACTTTAATCCTGCTTCTGTCTCTTCCTGGGTACAAAAGTTTCTCTTGCAGTTAGTTGCTTCCATGTGATTAACTGAAAACCAATAGAATGTAAGCAAAGGTGATGAGTGCCACTTCCATTCTACTCCCAGGTTTACCCTCACAATGGCTCTTCCATACTCTTTATCCATTCAGGTAAGTTTGAATGAAGACCACTAAGAGCTTTGGAAGCAATGGATTATAGATAGAGATGCCAGTGGAAAGGGCCCTTTGAATGGCAGCCATCCTACTGGTAGAACAACATTGGACTCTTTTTTTATACTGTCAAGTAAAAGTTTCTATTATACTAAACAACTGCAATTTTGTGGTTGATGTGTTACAGCTGGTAATATTTATCAACATTTATTAACCTATCCATAAAGTTTAATATCTAAGACAAATGTTATTAAGAAACACATACAGTATACTCATATTTGTTTAAAATATTTATTATGTATGATTATGCATGTAGATCTATTACACTAATGTTAATGCGTGTTTAACGCATTTAAATATGCATTAGACATGTTAAGTACATAATACATATGATACTGACCTGGATCAAAGGGAAGAAGTAAGGTATGGAATCCCAAGACTTGTTGTTCAGAATACAGAGCATTCTAAGCATTAAGTTTGACAACTGAAGAAGAGTATGGACATGAAGATTTCATGGAATCCAAGTAATTATTTGTTGTATGCTAGAAAGATCACCCCAGACGTTTAATGTGATCCTATAATAAACATGGGTGGGGTGGAGAAGGGGTAGCAAGCCATGGAATATACTATAAAACTTATTCATGGACAGAGTGACAGGGCTCAGTATGAGAATTCTCACCTGCCATGCCAGAGACCCACGTTCGATTCCCAGTGCCTACTCATGTTAAAAAAAAAATTTTTAGGAAAAAACACTTATTCTTGAGACTGGAAAAGAAGGGCATTACAAGCATGAAGTGTGATATCAGGAAAAAAGGGGAAAGAGGCATTGTCAAAATTACAAACTCAACCTAGCAGAGGCACTGGAGAATGTTTGGTATACATATAAGAATTAAGGATTTCAGAATTAGAGAGTCAAAAGAAGAGAATTCTTGAATTAAGACTATAGATACAGGGTAAAGAAAGTAGAAGAAAAGAGAGGATTTGAAATACCCTATTAAATATAACAGCAAAGATCAAGGTTATTTTATAAACCTATCATGTGTGGTGTTAAAAGCTTAAGAAATATCTGTTTATAAAAAAGACACAGAGGTTGAAAATGTTATCTGACCTTATTAATGCAATAAAAACTATTCTAATAACAAAAGTACCTTGACCTTGGTTAGTTCTTGAAGAAATATCATCTGTTTACAAACAACAACATACAGTTGTTTGTAAAACCATTATTACAGATGAATATATCTGGAGTTTTAAAACTACTAATTAGTGTAGACTTTTCATACAAAAAACGATCAATGTGTTTAATTCTGAAAAAAAATAGGGTTTATATGAAGCACATGAGCAAACAGCAGTGCAGTATAGCACATAAGGAGCATTTGCTTTGGAGCCAGGTAACCTTGGAATCAATTCAATTTCAACACAGTGTTCATGGTGTCTTGAACAATTTGCTTTAATCCTCTGAGCCTCAGTTTCCTTATCTGAAAATGTGGATGAAACTGTCTACCTTTTAGTTTTTTGGTTGTGGGATAAAACGAACTAACAAAACACTAGATTTTACAAAACACAGTACATATTAAGCTTTTAAGGCCTTATCAAACATTGGCACATTCATCTTTTCTCCAAATGGAAACCTTAGGCAGAGTTCTGTTTTATATTGATTTATATATCTACATATTTATATATTTTTATATAGTGGTGCATATGGATTTATATGTACAAATATATACATATTTGTATATATGTATATTCTGTGTCCATGTATATGAATATGTAAAGAGGTGGCAAGAGACATTTGAATGCTATGTTGATACACATATGGTGAATTAAAGCAAATACATAAATAAATTTACTAGCTAGACAATGGAGGCCAATATTGCTGCTAATAAAACCATGGATATTTAAACACTTAAATGTTTTTGGAACCTGAGAATTAAGACCTCATATTACATGTAAAAATGAAATGTTCCGGCAGTTGAAAGCTGAGCTCCTCAATTAAATATTTACTTTCATCTGAAGGTATATGCTCAATTCTAACAAAACCTTCTAAGGCAAAGTTCCAAAAGCCAGAATTACAGTAAGACATGTATCATCGGTTCTTGGTCCTGTTAAACTTCACTTAACATCCATTTCTCCAGGTATAAAATTGATTGATATGCCCACTCACTATAATTTCTAAGACTGTCATAATTATGAAAGGATTGCCTATAAATGAAGAGACACTGAAGAGTAAAATGTTATAAAATGCTTGATGATATTATCATTTTGAAAGACATAATATCAAGAACACTGGGTCTATAAACTTGTGTAATATTTTTGCGAGGTACTAGTAGAAGATCATAAACAGAAAGCAGTAACTACAAAGGAAGAATGGGCAAGAAGACTAAAAGTTTCTTTTCAAAAGAGTATTGGGACAAATTGAAAATGTTTCTAAGCAGAGCCATAAAAAATAATATTTAAGCGATGGAAGATATGTCTCATGAAGACAGAAGAGAATTGCAGTGGTTCTGCAAATTTAACAAAAGTTTATCTTCAGGGTATAAAGAGGGAATATCAAAAATATACCATTATTCTACATGTCTTATTTAAAAAAGAGGAACTGACATAAAATAAGAGAAAGTTTGGATGAATATAAGAAAGGTCATGAGTGACAGGGACAAATAATAGAGAGAGTAGCTATAGTTATACAAACGTATTTTGGACATCTATCTATACATATTTTTATGCTTTAGATCATTTGAAATTTGAGAACGGGACAAATTTATCTATGGAATCCTTTCTGGTTCTATCATTTTTGCAAAGAAAATAAATTTGCCAATTCCTCTTCATGTTTTACTATTTTACTAAATCAATAAAGTTAATGTCATCAAAATTTGTCATAGCTAATAACTACCTCATTATCATTATTAAAAGTTTAATTACTATTATTAAAAGTTTCCAGAATTATTTTGTATGTGGCTAATAAAATGTTTGGTGATTCCACTAGTTTTCCTTATCACTGTCTCTGAAGATATGGGGTGAAATGAGGCCTTACAAGGAACATGTATTAAAAGTATAGCACACTCTTACATGAGACCTATTTACCATAAAATGCTAAGAATAAAGATTATCATCAAAAATAGCAAAGCAATTCCAAGCACTTGCCTTGCTTCTTTAAAAACAGACAAGGAGATCAACAGAATATGAAATACAAGCTAAGATAGACTATACCATGAGCTGTAAAGATAAGGTGCCTAGCTTTGATGTTGTGTTTTCTTTTTAATCATATGAAACATTTTCCATATTTGAAATTCAAAATTATCCTGTTCTGTTTGATCGAATTAAAACAACAGTCAACAGAAATAGACTATGCAGTTAAGGCAACTAACTGATTTGAGGAATTTTCATTTCAATAATGACCTTGAAGCCTTTGCTGCCTTGAATGGCCTCAGATCATGCCACAGGGGCTCTAGTAAAGATCTATCGTCAAATCAATTACAAAAAGCAATGGAACATCTGATCCTTCCTTGGAATTAACTAGTGAAAGTAGGTCAGTACACCTTCAAATGACACAATGAATTATTATGTTCTCAATGACCCAGGAAGGAAAGCACTTGTGATTGATGGGAGGTGATATTTAAATGAGAATTGAGCCTTTCTGGGATTAAACATGTAGCAATGGTCAGGAAAACTGCCATAAACTTAAATCTCTTAAAATAACTTCTTTTCTCATTATAATCAGAGAAGAATGACCTCACTGTTCCCTCTATTCTGACTATTATTCTGGGGAGATGCCTATATATTGAAGTATTGCTTTAAGATTTGAAAATAATACTGTGATTATAGTAGATTTCTCACTTGCACTTTTAGATTCTTAGGCTGACAAAATGATCAAAATAGTCCATCATATACTATCTGTTGTTGAATTACATAGACAACCCCAAAGAACACATGTTCTTAAGTTACATTCCTGTGGGTGTGAACCCATTGTAAATAGGACCTCTTGAGTATGTTATTATTAGTTAAGGTGTGGCCCAACTGAATGAGGGAAGATTCAGATGGATTACTGGAATCTTTCATAAGCAAAAGAAATTCAGACACACAGAGAGAAAGCCACAGGGGAAGGACCCAGAAGCCTCAAGTCAGCAGGAACTGGAAGAGAAAGGAGAGAATATTGTCATTTGACAGTGTCATGGTCAGGTTCATGTGTCAACTTGGCCAGGTGTTGATACCCATTTGTCTGGTTGGGCAAGTGCTGGCCTGTCTATTGCTATGAGGACATTTCATAGAATTAAATCATAATCACATCAGCTGCATCCACAGCTGATTCATTTGTAATCAGCCAAGGGGAGTGTCTCCTGCAATGGTGATGCTTAATCTAATCACTGGAAGCCATTTAAGTAGGATTCAGAAGAGACAGGCTCTCTTCCTGCTTCAGCCGTCGAGCCTCTCCTGTGGAGTTCGTCCAGACCCTCCATCGGAGTCGTCAGCTTCACAAGTTGACCTGTGGATTTTGGACTCTATGGTCCCACAGTTATGTGAGACACATTTACAAACTTTATATCTATAGATATTTCCTGTTGATTCTGTTTCTCTAGAGAATCCCGACTAATACAGGATTGTCGGTACTTGGTACCACTTGGTACCAGGAGTGGTTCTTAAGAAACAGAATCTTAAAAATGGGTTTTTATGATTGGTTTTTGCTCTGACTGGACTCAAAGGCACTAAGGACTCTGATTCCTGTAGTCAGAATGATATTACCAATTCATGGGGAGAGTTGGCAAAACAGATAGCCAAAATATCACCATTCGATTCTTCTAATGCTTTGCTTATATGAAGCCAGGCTCTGGGGGATAATGTTCTTGACATCTTTATGGAGTTTTGTGGAAATAGGAGGTATAGAGATATTGGCTGGTTGTTGTTAGATATACTGTATACATTAATAAGTGAAAGGCATGGGCTTAAGGCTTCAAATGAGAAGCTTATGCACCGTCTGAAAGATGTAAATGTCTCTATGAGTGTCCTGAAGGAAAATCTTATTTCCTGTAGTTGTAGACTTGAGATCTCTGAAAATCAGACTCAGAATCTTATTGTTAGAGTAATAACTTTGCAACATAAACTGAAATCTCAATCTTGTGTGGTGCCTGCCTTTAAAGTGAGGGCATTGACTGGAAAGGAATGGGACCCTGAAAAATGGGATGGCAACATAAAGATTGCTAATGATGTTGGTGGAGAAGTTGAAACCCTAGGTCCTGCTGAGTCTTCTCTAGATAACCCTGTAATAATCTGCCCTGAAGACATAGCCAGCCCACCTCCAGCCTGCCCTGAAGAGTTGGCCACTCAACCTCCACCTGAAGGTATTAGTCCTAGAGTTGTTAATCCTGTTTCACCAGATGAAACTGCAAATGAATGCCCTGAAGCAAATAACTTGGAAGATACTACAAATTCTTTTCATGACCCACCCCCACCAACCCTCATTTCTTTAAGTCCCAACAGGCCCCTAAAGGTGAAGTACAAAGTATCACACATGAAGAGGTACATTTTACTACAAAAGAACTGTGTGAGTTTTTCAATTTGTATAGATAGAAATCAGGGGAATATATGTGACAATGGATTTTAAGAGTGTGGGATAATGTTGGGAGGAATATAAAGCTGGATCAGGCTGAATTTATTGATATGGGCCCACTATGCAGACAAGCTTTTCAATGTTATAGCTTGAGGTTTAGAAAAGGCATTAACAGTTTGTTTGGATGGTTGGCTGAAACATGGATCAAAAGGTGAGCGACATTATCTGAAGTTGAAATGCCAGAACTGCCCTGATATAATGTAGATGAGGGGATCCAGAGGCTTAGAGAGATTGGAACATTAGAGTGGATTTATCACTCAAAGCCAGCTCTTACAACCCTGGAATATCTAGAGTATGCACCTTTTATTAGAACTGTGAAAAATAAATTTATGAGACTAGCACCATGATCCCTGAAAAGCTCAGTAGTTGCACTTCTCTGTAGGTCAGATATTACTGTAGAAACTGCTGTCACTGAGCTGGAATCCTTAAAAACAATGGGGATAACCAGATCCCGAGTTGGCAGAAGCCAGGTGGCAGCACTTAATCACCACAGACAAGGTGAATGTGGCTATCATGATAGACAGCAGACACAAAGCAGGAGTCAAAATAATCTGACTCACAGAGACTTGTGGCATTGACTAGTAAATCATGGGGTACCTAGAAGTACAATGGATGGGCAGTCTACTAAATTCTTGTTTGAGCAGTATAAACAAAAGAGTCTAGATCAAGTGGACAGAAGTGTAACTTGAATTATAAAAACAAGAGCCACTGCCCCTTAATCAATTTTCAGACTTAAGACAGTTTACAGTTCCAGAGCCCCTTGAATGACGGGGAGGCCAGGTCCCTTTGGGGAAGGACCCTGTTACAGTACCACAAATTTATACTCACTCCATGACTTAGAGAGCCAATGTGGGAATTCTGCCAGGTGCTCAGTACATCTATTCCAATTATCCATTCTGGAATGGGGGAAAACATCACTCTGGTCCACCAGTAAGAATGGGGGCTTATGGAGATTGATGGAGTTTCAGCTCAGGTCCATCTCACAGTGGGTCTAGTGGACCCCCAGTAACATTCTGTAGTTTTTTCCCCAGTTCCAGAATGCATAATTGGAACAGGCATACTGAGCAACTGGCAGAATCCCCATATTGACTCTAACTCATGGAGTGAGGGCTACTGTGGTGGGAAAGGCCAAGTGGAAGCCACTAGAACTGCCCCTACCTAGCAAAATGGTAAATCAGAAGCAATACTGGATTCCTGGAGGAATTGCAGAGATTACTGCCACTCTTAAGGACTTAAAGGACACAGGGGTGGTGATTCCCACCACATCACCATTCAGCTCTCCTATTTGGCCTGTGCAGAAACAGATGGTTCTTGGAGGATAACAGTGGATTATTGTAAACTCAACCACGTGGTAACTCCAACTGCAGCTTCTGTTCCAGATGTGGTATTATTGTTTGAGCAAATTAATACATTCCCTGGTACCTGGTATGCAGACATTGATCTGGCAACTGCTTTTTTCTCAATAGTTGTTAGTAAGGACCTCCAGAAACAGTTTGCTTTCAGCTAGCAAGGTCAGCAATAAACTTTCACTGTCCTACCTCAGGGGTATATAAACTCTTCAGGCCTATGTCATAATCTTGTCTGCAGGGACCTTGATCATTTCTCCCTCCCACAAGACATCACACTGGTCCATTATATTGATCATGTCATATCGATGGAACCTAGTGAGAAGCAGCAACTACACTAGACTTACTGGTAAGGCATTTGCATGTCAGAGGATGGGAGATAAATCCAACAAAAATACAGGAGGCTTCAACCTCTGAAATTTCTAGGTGTCCAGTAATGTGGGGCATGTCAAGCTATCCCTTCTAAGGTGAAGGATAAGTTGCTGCACATGGCCCCTCTTATGACAGAAAATGAGGCACAATGCCTAGTTGGTCTCTTTGGATTTTGGTGACAACTTATTTCTCATTTGGGTGTGCTACCCTTGCCCATTTATCTAGTGACCAGAAAAGCTGCTAATTTTGAGTGGGGACCTGAACAAGAGGAGGCTCTGCGAAAGGTCCAGGCTGTTGTACAAGCTATTCTGCCACTTGGACTATATGATCCAGCAGATCCAATGGTGCTGGAAGTGTCAGTGGCAAATAGAGATGTTGTTTGGAGCCTTTGGCAGGCCCCTATAGGAAAATCACAATGCAAGCCCTTAGAATATTGTAGCAAAGCCTTACCATTTGCTGCAGATAACTACTTTCCTTTTGAGAAACAGCTTTTGGCCTGCTACAGGGCCTTAGTAGAGACTGAATGCTTAACCATGGGCCACGAAGTTACCATGAGACCTGAGTTGCTTATCATGAACTAGGTGTTTTCTGACTCACCAAGCCACAAAGTTGAGCATGCACAACTGCACTCCATCATAAAACGAAATGGTATATACAAGATAGGGCCAGAGCAGGTTATACGGCCCAAATAAGTTACATGAGGAAGTGGCCTAAATGCCCATACTCTCCACTCCTGCCACATTACCTTCTGTTTCCCAGACCAGAGCTATGACTTCTTGGGAAGTTCCTTACAGTGAATTGACCGAGGAAGAGAAAACTCAGGCCTGGTTTATAGATGGTTTGGCACAATATGCAGGTACCACCTGAAACTGGACAGCTGCAGCACTCTAACCCCTTTCTGGGGTGTCCTTGAAAGACAATGGTGAGCAGAAATCCTCCCAGTGGGCAGAACTTTGAGTAGTGCACATGGTTGCTCAATTTTGCTTGGAAGGAGAACTGGCCATAGGTTTGTCTGTATACTGACTCATGGGTTGTTGCTAATGGTTTGGCTGGATGGTCAGGGACTTGGAAAGACCATAATTGGAAAGTTGGTGTCAAAGACATATGTGGACAGACCTTTCTGAGTGGACTAAAAACATGAAGATATTTATGTCCCATGTGAATGCACACCAGAGGATGACTTCAGCAGAGGAAGATTTTAATAATCAAGTGGATAAGATGACCCATTCTGTGGATACCAGTTAGACTCTTTCCCCAGCAACTCCTGTCATTGCCCAATGGGCTCATGAACAAAGTGGTCATGGTCGTAGGGATGGAGGTTATGCATGGGCTCAGCAACATGGACTTCCACTCACCAAGGCTGACCTGGCTACAGCCACTGCTGAGTGCCCAATCTGCCAGCAGCAGAGACCCACACTGAGCCCCCATTATGGCACCATTCTCTGAGGTGACCAGCCGGCTACATGGTGGCAGGTTGGTTACATTGGACTACTCCCTTCATGAAAGGGGCAGTGATTTTTTCTATCTGGAATAGATATATACTCTGGATATGGGTTTGCTTTTCCTGCATGCAATGCTTCTGCCAAAACTATCATCTGTGGGCTTACAGAATGTCTTAGCCATGGTCACGGTATTCCACACAGCATTGATTCTGATCAAGGAACACACTTCACAGCAAATGAAGTGCAGGAATGGACACATGCTCATGGAATTCTCTGGTCTTACTATTTCCCCCATCATCCTGTGGCAGATGGATTGATAGAAAAGTGGAATGACCTTTTGAAAACTCAATTACAGTACCAACTAGGTGGCAATACCTTGAAGGGCTGGGGTAATGTTCTCCAGGAAGCTGTGTGTGCTCTGAATCAGCATCCACTGTATGGTGCCATTTCTCCCATAGCCAGGATCCATGGGTCCAGGAACCAAGGGGTGGAAATAGTGCCACCACTCACTATTACCCCTAGTGATCCACTAGAAAAAATTTTGCTTCCTGTCCCTGCGACCTTGAGCTCTGCTGGTCTACAAGTTTTAGTTTCAAAAGGAGGAGTGCTTCCACCAGGAAAAACAACGATTCCATTGAACTGGAATCTAAGACTGCCACCTGGTCACTTTGGACAACTCATATCCCTGGATCAACAAGGCAAGAAGGGGACTATGTTACTGGCTGGGGTGACTGACCCTGACTATCAGGGGGAATGAAGACAATGGAAGTAAAGAACAGTTTTCATGGAATATAGAAGATCCCCTACGATGTCTTTCAGTACTACCATGTCCTGTGATTAAAATCAATGGAAAACTGCAACAACCCAATCCAGGCAGGACTACTAATGGGTCTGAAATGTCAGGAATGGTTTGGGTCACTCCGCCAGGCAAAGAACCTTGTCCAGCTTAATTGCTTGTTGAGGGTAAAGGGAACATGGAAAGGGTAGTGGAAGAAGGTAGTGATCAATATGAACTATGACCAATGATCAGTTACAAAAACGAGGACTGTAATGCTGTTTTGATCATGTTATAGTATTTACGTTGTAAGATATCAAGGTTAAGAATGAATGTTACTCAAGGACTTGCACCCTATTCTGGGGAGATTTAATGTTTCCAGTTGTATGCAGGATGGTTGAGTATTGTCAGGTGAGGAAAAAATGTGTTTTTTATTGTTTCCTATTTAGAAATTAGGTTTGGTTTAAGGTGATGTATATTGCTGCCAAGGGGTGGACTGTCATGGTTAGGTTCATGTGTCGACTTGGCCAGGTGGTGATACCCATTTTTCTGGTTGGGCAAGAGCTGGCCTGTCTGTTGCTATGAAGACATTTCATAGAATTAAATCATGATCACATTGGCTGCATCCATAGTTGATTCCATTGGTAATCAATCAGTCAAGGGGAGTGTCTCCTGCAATTGTGTGATGCTTAATCTAATCACTGGAAGCCTTTTAAGGAGGATTCAGAAGAGACAGGCTTTCTTTCTGCTTTGGCCCACGAGCCTCCCCTGTGGAGTTCATCCAGACCCTCCATTGGAGTCATCAGTTTCACAGCCTGCCCTACAGATTTTGGGCTCTACGTTCCCACAATTACGTAAGACACTGCTATTGATTTCATATCTACAGATATTTCCTGCTGATTCTGTTTCTCTAGAGAACACTGACTAATACAGACAGGAAAGCAAAGGAGCCCAAGGATCCACACAGACATAGCACTACTCTTTCCTAAAGGAAGAAAGCTTTCCAGCCTCTGAAATAGCAAGACAGTAAATTCCAGGGGTTTAGGCCAATTCACTGGGTGGTATTTGTCATAGACGCCTGAAAACTAAGACAACTGTCATTTATTTTTTGCTATGGCAGTCAAATTAAATAAAGTTAGAGAGGCGTGGTCACATGATTACCAATTAGATGACAGTAATTTTATTTGCTAAAACAAACGGTAATACTATTTTGGGTACAGATTCCATTCTCTGATTATAAAAAATAAAAGAAACAAGTACTAGCTACAAGTCTCTCCCTCCTGCTCTGGAAAATCCCCAATATTTCTTATTTGAGTGATATTTTATATATTGTATTTATATATGGGTCATGAAAGCCTTTTAAAAGGTGATTGATTGAGGGCAGTGTGGTGGTGGCTCAGTGGCAGAATTCCTGCCTGCCATGTTGAAGACCCAGGTTCCATTTCTGGTGCTTGCTCATGAAAATAAAAAAAAAAGGAATTGATTGAGCACTTAGACTCATCCATAATGGTCAGTTTTAAATTGCAACATCATTTTTACTTATATTTTTAGATAATATAAAGTAAATTGCCATGTATTATTTAAATAGCTATAAGATATTAAAATATTTAGTTTGAATTATCACTATGAGGAACCATTTGGATTCCATGTAAAATACAAAAACCTATAATATTGCTGTCTACAAACAAGTATGCCTTTACAAATGTAGCCTGGCAGTTAAACACATGAGTTCTGTAGTTCACACTTTTGACCCTACTTATTTAGAATTGTGTGGTCTTGGTTAAGCTAATTAACCTCTACAAACCTACGTTTTCTCATATATAAAATAGGACTAATGAGAGCTGCTGTCTCAGAAACTATTGGGAAGATGGCACTAAAAACGCAGACAACATACTTAGCCAGAGTCTGGGATATAGTAAGCAGTTGTTAGCTATGATCATAGTCAAACGAGTTAATTAGCAACTATATTAAAAGAGTTAATTAGTAATTATATTAAATCCTTAAAAGTTTCTATTTAATTAACTATGAAAACTTCAAAGTGGTTACCTGGGATATTTTATTTAATAAATCATGGATTTCAGTTTTCTTTGCAAATTTTTGAGATATCATTGATATGCCTATTTTATTTTCTGAACTTTTCTATATTACTTTGCTTATATTATGGATGATAGTGAATTAATATAATCACTTGACCTATACCGATAGCATAAAATATTATATGACCTTTGTAAGAGACAACCTGTGTCTCTTCACATATTACATTCCTAGAATACCAGAGGGATTAAAGTTTTACTATCTCATTAATACAGACCACTTAACAACAAACGGCAAGTTAACATAGAAAATGACCTCTTAGCATGCTCAGTAGCTCTTCATGCTCACCTATAGAACATTCATTATTCTCATGTTTGGTTTCTGGGGTTTCCTGGGTGTTAGGTATAGTGTTACAGCAGAAGGTTCGGATTAGAATGGGCCCTCTGTTCAACATCTTTTCTGTCTCTCTGTTTTAAAAAACTCAGGCAGATAAGGTACTCTCAATTCAGCCTCATTTTCTACGCAATTTATTTCCTGCCTAGGAGAGCTGTAAGATGCTGGAGAGTATCATAAAAGGCCCTGGGGGATGAATGTTTTTCTCTTCTGAGATCTTAAAGGATCTTATAAACTAACTTTATAGTTCTGTGTGGTCTGAAGTTGGGGAAAAGACCCTTTAAACTCCCAGGAGAAGAAAGAGAAAGAGGAGTAAGTAGTAGAATATGGTATGAAGTCTCTCATAAAAATATGAATTAACCATGAGCGCTTGCAATTAGGCATTAAACTTTAAATGACTGCCTGGACTAGTGGTAATTATTATGAAATGTGTAAATATGGAAAGAAGAGAGAAATAGACATGCTGCTTCACTTTTTCCCGAAGAAGAGGAATTCTAATTGACTAGCTGTTAAAAGATCTAGTAATCTGTTTGGGAAATTCAGACTTAAACATACAGAACTAATAGCAATAATAAAATATTTAAATAACATATGAGGACAATATATTATATTACTTCAGCGCTATGACGGGCAATGCATAGTTAATTACCAGATAGACTTGTCACAGAGAAGTGCAGAAACTTCACTTCTCTATTGGGAAGAAGCGAGATTGGTGGAAAATATCAACAGTAAAATTCTGGAGGCTGGAAACAAAAGTGATGTTAAACCTACATTGTATTTCTGTTAAAATAATTAAAGTGCTTCAGATGGTACTAAACAAAAATCCCTTCTGCATACACAGCAGAATTAAAGGTGAGATCTAACAGAATGTGAAAAGCAGTGAACTAAGATAGCACATTGAAAATTAGACCCAATTCCCTGGCCAAAAAATGTCCAGCATTTCATAGGGAGCACATTTCAAAGAGCGCTCCAGGAAGGTGTGGGATGCCACATCAGGAGCTGAAAAACACTAGAAGTGGAGACATGCTGTCAAGGACACTTGTATTCGGTGTGAATTTTGTGCTAGTGTGGCCAGAGAAATAAAAATATATATTTTTTGGTACTGAATGAGGATAATGTAGGAAAAAGAAAAGTAACAAATGAATGATAGGTGGTAAGAAGGTTCTGGAAAGGAGCAGGATGAGAGGCAGTGCAGATTCACCAACTTTTCCATGAGGAGAAAGTATGTAGCAGAGAAGCATAAGAGACCCACCTCATATTATTTGTTTTTGTTTTTTTTATATTTAGAGTTAGGCTTAAGTTAATTGATTGATAAACTCTGTAGTTTATTACATGTTTAGCCATTTTCAATTAAGCATTTGATCTTTTTTATAAAGTCATAAATTAAGAAGCAATGCTGGGTTCATGAATATTGAGAGTAGTCTGAAGACTAGAAACATAATGCATTTATTTCAGAGCAGTGCTTTGGTGAGGTTGATTCCGGTAGAGAGGTATTTAAGAAAATCTACATGTCACTGCCATGGGCAGAGATATAGGGCAAAAAAACCCACAAAACATCCACAACGATGATAGTTACTATAATAACCAGGCCAGCTCAAGAAGTGGGATAACTACATGTATTAGCTTTCCATTACTGCATAATAAATTTAACAGCTTAGAACAATATTATCTCACATTTTCCTTGGGTCAAGAGTCTGGGGATGGCTTAATTGGCTTCTCTGCTGAGGGTCTGATTAGGTTGAAATCAAGGTGTCAAGACTGCAGTTCTCATGTGAAGCCTGGGGTCCTCTTCCACACTTACAGGTTTGTCTTAGTTTCCCAGTGATGGTGTCACAAAGTGCCACAAACTGTGTGTCTTAAAACAACAGAAATTTATTGTCTCAGTTCTGAAGTCTAAATGTCTGAAATCAAGGTGCCGGAAGAGTCATGCTCCCTCCAAAGTCCCTGGGGAAGAATTTGTTCCGTGTCTCTCTCCTGGTATTGTCAGCAGCCAGCAATCATTGGTGTCTCTTGGCTTGTGGCATAACTCAATCTCTGCCTCCATCATCACATGCCTGTCTTTTCTCTCTGTCTCTCTTCTTCTCTTCTCATAAGGACACCGGTCATATTAGCTTAAAGGTTTATCCTAATCCCTCATGACCTTATTTTAATTTGCATAATTCCATGCAACACCCTATTTCCAAATATCGTCAAATTTTAAGACACTGGAGATTAGGACTTCAACATATTTTTTTTTGGGGGGGAGGGGGTTTTGCTATTCAACTGTGACATGATTGTTGGTAGAATTCAGTTCTTTATAGCTGTTAGACCCAAAGCTCTCAGCTCCTGGCAGTTTGCTTGTTCAAGGCCAACAGGTGAATCTCTCTGCATCTTGGAATTTTTCACTTCAGGAAGGACTAGATTCTCTTTTAAGAGGGCTCACATTATAAGATCAGGCCCACCCAGGAAAATTTCCCCTTTGATGAACTTAAAGAAAACTTCATTAGGGACCTTAATTTCAATTTTGAAATCCCTTTGCCTTTGCCATAAAATATAACCTAATTATGGAAGCGAAATCCAATGACAGCCACCTGGCCTGACCAATGCAATAGGAGGAGATTATACAAGGGCAGGTGCATTCCAGGGAGGGGAATTCTTGGGAGCCATCTGAGAATTGTGCTCACCACACACAAAAATGTCATATAATATTGATGTGTAATAAGATTGTACACAGTTGTAATCATTGCTCTCTGCCTCTTTTGCCTCATCTTTATAGAAATGATAATAATAGTTATGGTTCATGTAATTACAAGGATTAAATGAGGTAATAATTGTAAAATACTTCCAACAGTGCTTGCACATGGTAAATATTATATAAGTATTGGTTAAAAGTATTTAGTTATGTATTTAGAGCAGCCACTGGTACATAGTAAACACCCAAGAATGTTGGCTATTATTATTTTAAAATTATTATTAATTCCTGAAATGTAATGTTTAGTCAAAAAACGTGACTGGTGTTTGATTTATAAATTTTTGTAGTTATAGTAAAAAAAGACAAAAACATGCATTTACCTGCATGTTACTACTGTGATTTATACAAATAAGTTATTTGAAATTAGTACCATATACATTTTAAATGGAATACTATCTCAATAACTACATGGTAATTAGAAATAGTGTGTTTGAAGAACTGATTAATTTCAGCTAATGATTTTTCAGTACACTAGAGACATGGGGCAGTTTTTAGTATAATTAGACTTTGAATGCCAAGGTCATGATCAATAAGAGTTAAAAGACCATTTGTAAAAGCTTTATTTATGGAATTTATACAATCAGATTTTCTTTTAAAATGTCATATCTCATTGTTAAAATTATACCTGATGGGATTATTTGTAAATTCTCCATTAATTTAACTTTAATCAGGATTTTACAAGAAAAGATGACTAAGTATAATTTTTCAAGCAAAGGAAAAAAAAATTTGTTTTAATTTGACAAGTGTCAATTTAATTATTAGTCAAAAAAATGGTATTCTAAATTTGCTTGAGATGTCAGTTCGATAGCATCTATTGATTTTATATTATTGGACTGAATACTGTCACCATTATTTCTGTGTGGCATTCTTCAGGGGGATTTGAATTATGCAGTGTCACACAGGAAGAAAGTTCTTCCCTCTTTCTTTGTGAAAAAAAATGTGTATGAGTTGTCTCACATGATATAAGCTTTCATACGTTATTTTTGCCTCTCAATATGTATGATATTTGTAAGATATATTGTATAATATTGTATATATTATATATTTATAATACCCCTTCATTTGCCTTTAGTGATCACCTTCCACCAAGTACACTGCAGAGTATAACACGACTGTTATATATAATGGAGAAGATTAGAAGTACCTTGCAGTGGGACATTCAGTGGGATTTTAAATAGAATGCCAAGGAGTGTAGACATTGTCCCTTAGGAAATGGGAAGTGTTGACATCTCCACATGGATTCCAAGTACCTTGGAATCATTTTTTATTCCTTTCTTTTCCTCATGTGCTGCATCGTTACCAAAATATGTTTGTTCTACCTTCAACATGTGACCAAAATCTGACCCCATTTTACCACTGTATTGACCAACATCTCTTGCCTGGATTGAAAGGTCTCCCAGCTGGTTTCCTACTCCTGTACCTGCCCTCTTCCAGAGATATCTCCAATCAGAAGCCAGAGGGATTTTGAAAACATTAAGTCAAACCACAACACTCCTTTTCTCAGTACTCTCCAATGCTTCCTGCCTCCCACAAAACTAAAAGGCCAAGTCCTTATAATTGGCCACAAAGCTCTATGACTGGGCTGTTGACCTCTCTGATTTTCTTCTGCAACTCATGTTTCCCCACCACTCCCTCCATTTCAGCCACATAGGTCTCCTCGTGTCCTTGAAACTGTGAAGCACCCTCCCATCTCAGAGGTGTTTCATTGGCTGTTCTCTCTGCCAGTTATACTGCTTTTGGTTCTCTGTTACATCTCAGAGGGCCTCCCTGAACACATTCTATAAAATGGGGCCTCTTCAGCTAAGCCCTCTCATCTCTTTCCTGTTCTGTACTTAAATCCTTGATCACTGATTGGCATAAATTTGTTTAATTATTTACTGTTTGTCTCCCTCCTCACCCTGAACTATTGTCCCATAGAGCAGCAAATTTTGTTTTGTTCCATGACATACTTCAGCAGAAAGAGTAGCGCCCTGACCCTTAGGAAGTTATTAATTTCTATTTGTTAAATAAATTAATTTTACTGAAACTTAAAAAATGGTCTGGCAATAATATTAAAATTATATTTTATTCACTGTTATTTTTCTGTTCAAGCAAATAGACTGTTCTTTTAATGCTGTTTTCTGATGGTCTTTCTCTAAGCTTCACTTTTTGAAATTCTACTGTGATTTTTCAAGAGACTAACAAATGTAGTTTCATCAATTCTTCTTCATCCTTCTTAGGCAAAACAAGTCCTCTATTCTGAGATACTGCAACAATTTGTTTCTTTTTATTACTGTATATGTAATATTATATATCTTATATTATAAATTATTTTATAGTACTTTACCTTTTAATACATACATACATACATATATATGTACATATATATCTATATTGATACCAGTGAAGATACAGAAGTTCTTCAATCTAAGTATTATCTTTTAATCAATACCTAGCACAAATCTGTATATGTAGTAGTTAATTCAAATGATGTTAGTTGAATGTTTACTCTCATATAGGTGGTAATCACATGTGGAACATTTCTAACATGTGGATTTATAGACATGATTCCATTTGAAATGTAAAAGTTAATTATTGTGGTTTAAATTGGCATTGCTATTTTTTACATCTGTGTGTGTCATGATCATTATTATTGAAGCTAAGAACATGGAGAAAATCTCTGGGTTAAGGTACAATTTTAACCTAAAAAGAAATAAATTGAAAATATAGTGTTTATATATATATATATATATATATATATATATATATATATAATAGTTCTTATTTTCATTGTTTCTGCCTTCCTTATTCCTTCTTTTTCAGTGTTAGGTGTTTTCCTTTTCATTGCCTATATTGAAATGTACTTACTGCAATGCATATATTTCCTGGTTAAATTGGGACTTAGAGTCATTTTTACTTTTCATTACTCCTTCAATTAAGAGATTAAAAAAGAGCAAAAATTAAACCAAAAAAGTCCATCAACAATAACACGGGGAAAATATCAGAACCAGAAGTTGCAGATTAGGAAGCAAACTGTTATATCTTGTCCTGAACGCAGTAGAAGATTATAGATGTGTCTTCTTAGACCCCCTGCAAGATTATATTTTTCTCTAAACTTGAAAGATGGTTTCAGTGTCCCTTGATAGAAGAGAGTGTCTAGAGGTGTGGCTATGCTCAGGGAAGTAGCATATACCCTGTAGAGAACCAACTTAGCTCTGAAGAAAGGAAAAAGAGGTGGAGATAATAGAGGGACCAAGCTAACCTGATATTTTTTCTGTTTACAACCTCTTGTCCTGGGTAAAAACAGGGAAGTAGGAAAACAATTTTCTATGGCAAAAGGAAGAGTCATTGCCACCTCAAACCCTTATGTGATGGAATGGAAAGGAGCTACATCTATCAGGGTAAAGCAAATTGCATGCATAATGAAAGCCATAGAAACAACAAAACTAGCTATTATTTAAAAGCCCTCTTAAAATTCTTCAGAAACTTACTGTACCTAAGTATATTCATTTTCTATTGTTGTCCGAAGAAATTGCCACAAATTTAGCAGCTTAATACATCAAAAAACTTTTATCCCACAGTTTCTATAGGTCAGAAGCATGAGTGGGTTTATTCTCTGCTTAAGGTCTCAAAATGTTGAAATCAAGATATTGGAAGGGCCGTTTTCCTTACTGGAAGAATCTACTTCTAAGCTTATTCAGGCTGTTGGCCAGATTCACTTCCTAGCACTTGTAGGACTGAGGTCCCTGTTTCCTTGCTGGCTGTCATACAGGGGATGGTTAAGAAGGATGTGTAGGATCATTGACTTTTTTAGCATTTATTATCCTGGTATTTATATTTAGGACTCTGAGTTTCTCTCAAAGAATATCATTAGCGGCATCCTTTAAGTTGCAATTTCCTCAATAGTTCAAAATATTTTCTAATTTCCCTTTAGCTTTCTCCTTTCATCCATATGTTATGTTTAAGTAGTTGGGTAATTTCCAGTACTATGGATCATAGTTATCTTTTTTTTTGGTTACTGGTTTCTACTCAATTCAGATGTTACTGGAGAACATGATTTGAATGTAAATGTACAATGGCTAAATAAGTTTTTATCATTGGGAAAGCTGAATGAGCTGTGTCCTATTATTTTTTTTTTCATTTTTATTATTAATTTTTAATTAGAGAAACTTTGGGTTTACAGAACAATTGTGTGTAAATTACAGGATTCTCATGTACCACCCTATTATTAACACTGCATTGGTGTGGAATTTTTGTTACAATTGATAATAGCACATTTTTATAATTGTACTATTAATTATGGTCCATGGTCCACTTGGGATTCACTATTGATGTAATGCATTCCATGGATTTTTTAAAAAGTTACTATTCTATTACCATATATCTAACCTTTACAACTTGTTTAGAATTTATGCAACCTAGAGGCTGCTGACATTTCTTCTCAGGCTTTCCATATGGTTCCTCTCTGGCAACAGCAGAATAAATTCATGTCCTTCTTCTAATCTCTCTGGCTTTCTTTTCTGCTGTAGCTTTTTGACTTCAGCTGGAGAATGTTATCTGTTTTTTTACCTACTGTGATTTGATTGGGCCAACTGATAATTCATGAAAATCTCCCTAATTTAAAGTCCACATATTTGTTCACATCTGCAAACTTTCTTTTGTCATGTAATATGTAACATATTCACTGGTTCCATGGATTAGGACATGGACATTTTTTGGCAGGACCATTCTGCCTATCACAATAAGGATGAATAATAATATCATCATCATAATGATGCATCTTTTAATACAGTTTAAAATCAAAGAAGAAAAGAAATGCAAACAAAAGACAGGGAAGGAAGATAAGTTGCTAGTAGCATCACACGAGGAAACAGGGCAAAGATTTTGAAAAAAAAGAAGAGAAAGTTTTACATAGTTCAAACAAGTGAGTGAATAATGACTATTCTTTTAAAGAATAAAAAGCCAAAAGGAAGAAAGAGAAGGCACACAGTTTGATGAAAAAGGCTATGCAAAGCCTTTTTAAAGAAAATATTAAAATATTGCAAAGATAAAAGTTCACATCTCAGCCAAAAAACAAACAGAGAGTATAAACATGACTAAAAACACAAAGAGAAGTATCTGCTAGAGGCCTGAGTAAATATTAGAAAATTTAATGTATATACATAAGATGTAACAGTTAAATATAGATATAATTAGTATGCTTGTGAGATCAGAAAAATATGTAACTAAAAGATTCAAAATACAAGAGAGGAAAACTTTTTTGAAAATATCTGATGGTAGATCAAGGAAAAGCTAACTTTAGAAGAGTTGGCAAATGTTATAAACTTTGACATAGTAATTGAGTTGGAGTGAAGGGTAAGATGGAGAGGGGGTCAAACATAAAATGAATTTGTGCTACTTTCCTTATCTTTCACAGCTGGTCATTAACAGGATCTAAAAATAACTTTGAGCAATATTTTAAATTATCTTTCTTCCTGAACTTTAAAAAAATAAGATCCTTTAGAAAATGATTTCTCTAGTGGGTCACACCATCAACAACAACTTTTATTTGACTTTCAGCAAGTTCTTTAGTGTTGATTTAGTTTATTTTTCTTCAGTTAAATTCAGGTAACATGTAATTTGTGAGTTTATTTGTAGAAATTGTGTCTGTTATCTACATAGTATCTAACCATCTTCAGTCTGTCTATCTATCTTGTCTTCCTTCTGTCTAAATATGTGCATAGAGAGCCACTGGAAACATGTTTATGGTAAGCCCTGGTAGATGGAATTTGTGATGAAGGTATTATTTTTCTTTGCACTTTATTGCATTTGTTTGAATTAAATTATGAGCATTTATAAATTAGTTTAGAAAGTAAAATAGAATCAAAACTTTATTCTTAAAGTTACATTCAGCTTCCTATTTTATGCCTTAACCATTCCTTGCAAAGGTACAGCAAAGCTCTTGATTGTCTTTCAAAGTTTATATTCTTTGGTCACTGAGGACTGCATTAGAATGAGTCTGAGACTGTAGGTCCTAATTCTGCATTTGGAAAGGACCAGACCCAGTAACAAGAACTTTCCCTGAATAGGATAACTCACTGACTAGTACTATAAAAGCAGTAAGCAAAGATAGTGTTGCCTAGACTTCCTTACACTCATTTGCAGTATATTGAAATGGCTAGAGTAACCTAAAGTCACTTCAGTTTCTTGGCTGGTCCCCTGATGTCTATGCCTGATGAGACTGGGGACTTGACTTCTTTTATTAGCTCTTCACCAAAGCATGTCTCTCAAGCCTTCTCTATAAGCACAGAGGTTCATGTGGCAGTACCCTGTTATAGCCCATACTTCTTATTGTATTATTTCTGTACCTCAAAGAAAAGTGTATCTTCCTTTTAGCTAATCACTTTTCTAGAGTGTAAATTTTGGAGACTTAGGAGTAGCTCCCAATAATTAAAATGACTTCTGCATGGAGGTAATGATTTAGTGAATATTACTTGGCCACAAACTGATTTATAAAGGACAGTGGTGTGGGACGCAGTGGGCTCTTGATTCATCTTTATGTTTATCATGTGGAAAAATGAATGTTATTGTAATTCTCATCTTTGTTCATATTACATTACTACCACAAGTTAGCTCTGCAAGCCTTTTTCTTGGGAATTTGAAAATAAAATTTATAGAGTTACTGTATGTCACAATGACAGTGCAATTATAATACTAATTTAATTAGCGCCTACTAATCAGTTTAAACAATATTTTTATTTCTTCAAGTTTCCAATCACCAAATCCCTTCTGTTATCAAAACCAGATACTTTATTAAATAATCTTATTCCCAAAATGTCATTAATTTAAAAATGTGTATCATATTTATATATGTCTCCAAATGGCATTTTGTAGTATTCACACATTATCGTCTTATAATGAATTCTAATTAAGATGGTTAAATCATTTAAAATGCACAGGATAAAGATGTCTCAAATACATTTTGTACAAAAGAAAAATGTATTGCAATGAAGTACATAAACATTATTTTTTTTTTGCTTACAGTGATGCATTAACAGTGGAACTGTGTTAAGTGAATGGAATGATTCAGGTACATTTACAATGTCAGTCATCAAACTAGAACATAAGCGAGGGACATGAATCAGTGTCAGACTGTTGCCACTTGCAAATGACTTCACCTCTCTAAGGCTCACCTTTCCCATATGTAATATGGAGGGATTGAACCACGTTAGGTGAATTCCAAGATTTCTTCCAGCTCTAAAATTCCATGATTTTCTAATTCATATTGTCAGCAAAGGAGGATTCAATCCATTTTGTGGTATAGCTTCCTAATTTATTAAATAATGACTATGGAAAAGAATGTAAAAGGGGGACTCACAGTGGCAAATTTGTTTTTAGTTTGTCATAAAAATGTGAGTCTTTGGGTAATTGATTTAACCTTTTCAAGTCTCAATTTCATTTGTTATAAAATGAAATTTTATGGTAGGTAATAACTAAGGGTACATCCTTGGCCTTTATTTAACTTTATTGACACAACAGCCATTCTCAGGGGCTCATAAGTCCTCTGCCTTTTTTCTTCTCCTCCGCAATACCCCAACTGCCTGCTCCTCATATAATCTTGTTCCAGGAAGTACACAAGGATGCTGGACAAGCACCTTGCATTTTCCTGACCATTATTTGTTTCAAAAGTATCAGGATTGGAGGAAGGTTACTTATAAATATTGGGAAAAAACAAAGATATTTTGAAATATACACCAAGGAAAAATTAAGTAGTTAAGATATCACATAATTCCGTTATTGTTTCTGCAGTTATGGGCAACTTGGATGAAAGAAGTCCTCCAGAATATTATGCCAAGTGATTTAATTTTTCTGAATTCAGAACCTATAGGTATTTGTTCCTTTCTACATAGGGTGCATTATATTTACATTGCTGTAATAGTTCTGAAATATGGTCATTTTATTTCCCAAGTAGCATTACTTACACTGTTCCTACTCTTTACTTCAAAGCTCTAGTCTGCAGGTTTTGTTGTTATTGTGTTGCTTACACTTTTTGGTGAGTATCTTAAAATCAAAGCATGTATTTCATGCAGTTTTTAATTCAAGGGTAATTATGAGCAAGCTGGTTCATTTCCTGACATTTACATTTTTAATCAACATTTGATACAGCCAGATTTTCTTCCATATATCTTGAATTATATTCCTATGCATGCATTCTGTCTGATCCAAATTGAAATAATTTATAAACAGTTGAAATCACAATACATAGTTATTTGGAAAATATTGAACTACTTCAAATTTTGTTAGCTCTTAAATTTGTAGGTGATCAAGGTTGGAGCGTGTGCTGTTGAAGATAATTTAAAATTATTGAAACACTTCACATATTTTTAAAACCACTTCACTGCAGGAAATGATAGTGTTCTGAAAATGGCTATAAGGGTGTATATTATCAGAGAGCTTAAGTGCTTCAGTGTGAAAGTGATCGAGGTTCTTTGCTTGCACATCACAAAGCAATTGAAAATTACTGAAGTGTTTCAAGTGGTTCATGTTTCTAGAAGAGTTTTTAGTCCTTCCTCCTCAGAACACTTTCAATTTTTGAATGTCTGAATAATTCCACAAAATTGAATATATACCTCTGGTCCTGTTTGTCAGTTTAGGAGTCAATGCAAATATTGAACTTCTGAGCTGAGTCTAGGCAAATACAAAGTGATTGAGTTTAACAATTTCAAGCAACTAAAATAAGTCCATGAATCCAGGTCTACATGTGAAAACTACAGTGCAGAAGTTAGGCTATTATTCAGAAAAAATGAGGCTGGAGGGAGGTTTTTGGAAGGAGGAGAAATTAACGGTATTTTTGCTTTGTTTTGCCTTTAATTTGGATATCAATTGAGTTTTGAAAATTTAGTCAGAATGCAATTTTCTTGTGGATAAGAACTGGATTGGAATTCACTCTAAACCCAACTATTGCAAGTAAATCATTACCCTCCCCACTACATAGGACGTGATATCTGGGGTGTGAGTCTCCCTGGCAACGTTGGACATGACTCTCAGGGATGAGCTGGTCATCACAATGGCACAATGGGATTGACAATGCCTTCCTGACCAAAAGGGGGAAAAGAAATGTAATGAAATAAGGTATCAGTGGCTTAGAGAATTCAAATAGAGTTGAGAGGCTATTCTGGAGGCTACTCTTATGCAAGCTTCAGCTAGATAGTGCTAATTGCTACAGTTTGCCAACCCTCAACCAACATCATTCCTGTTATCCCTAAAGAAAACCCAGAGCTCTATCTGAGATTCTCCAAAAGTTGCACACACTAGGTTTACTTTTCAGAAACCTAAAGCCTTCAGATGGTTCCTGTGCTAGATATTTCCTGAAACCCAAAGGTGCCAACCTCTTAAGAACAGTTCCATACCTCTATTCCATATTGTTGACACTCTTTTTCAACATAAAAAATGTTCGAATGGGCATGTACTAGTTTGAAAATATTATGTCCCCAGAAAAGCCATGTTTTAATCTTGATCCAATCTTGAGGGAGCAGCTGCTTCTTTTAATCCTAATTCAATATCATAGGGCAGAACTTTTGATTAGATTATCTCTGCAGAAATGTAACATGCCCACATTTGAGTGTGTCACCTTTGATTAGATGGAGATGTGACTCCACCCATTCCAGGTATGTCATAATTAGTTTACTGGAATCCTTTAAAAGAGAAACATTTTGGAGAGAGTCATAAATGACAGAAACAACAGACCTGACAGAAACTTCATAGCAGAGCTGACACAGATGTTTGGAGATGCTTGGAGCCTAGCAGATATCACCATGAGATGTTAATCAGACCAGACTTGGAGAGAGCCAAAGAAAGGCAAGAGATAAAAGCCAGCCCTGGAAAAGCAAAGTGCAGAACCCCCACAGGAGCAGAGGCTGAAAGCAATGGAGGCCAGAGCAAGGAACCAGCGGAGTCCATCCACACGACTTCCCAACTGACAGAGGCTTTCCTGACCCATTGGCTTTTCTTGGATTAAGTTATCTTTCCCTGGATGCATTAGTTTGGACATTTTTATAGGCTTAGAACTGTAAACTCGTAACTTATTAAATTCCCCTTTTTAAAAGCTGTTCCAGTTCTGATAAATTGCATCCTGTCAGCTTGTAAACTGGAACAGGGCAAAACCACTATATCTCTAAAGATTGAGAGAAAGATCAAAGGAGAAGGAGGACTTATAACAGAGAAGTTAGGATTTAACAAATGAGAATGACTACTGAATCATTATATTGATATTTCTTTTTAGTTTTCAATTTCATGGAGCAGCTAGATGGAAGAACTTGAAATTATGGAATTATAACCCATACCAAACTTTGAAATCTGTTCTGTAACTACTTGTTAAAATGCACTTTGAAATTTATTACTTTTTTGTATATATTTCACTGAAAAGAATTATAAAAAAAGAAATGAGTATTTGTATTCAGATAATCAACAACATAACTTGGGACTCTAAAGCCACATCTGATCTTTAAAATTATCAACAATTAACGATAAAGTTCTAGAAATCATTAATGCAGAATCTTAGAATGATTTCAATTTTTTTTTGTTTTGTTTCAGCTTCTACTAGAGTAGTCAATAGTCAAACTACCCCATTTTAAGGTCATTATTATCTTAAATAATCTGATAAGCAGCCATCCAGCGCATCTTTATTGAGCACCTACTATGTTCTTTGTACTATGCCAGTATTGCAGATATTATAAACACAGACAGTTCATCTTCAGTGCCAAAATATTGGGCTTGGTTAAAGATCCTGATATTTAGGGGAAAACTCATTTTTCTCTGAACATTTCTTCATTTATGTCTTTTCTTTATATTCTATATTACATCTGGATCAAATATTCGTTATCTTAAATGTTGGACTTTAAAAATTTTTCATCGTCATGAAATTTTGACATTTGGCTTTTCATTCATCCTCACATTATGTGAAGAATTCACAAAAAGAAGTTTTCCATGAAAATATCATGGCCTAAATAGAATTTCTTTATTAAAAATTTGAGTTCCTTAAATTATTTTGTGTAGTTTTGAATGCAAGTATACAAAGTAAAATGTTAAAGATTGTAATGATTATATAATCACATCTCTAATTTATGTTCTTATATTATTATTTGCATTCAAATGAATATTTGTTGGTCCCAAAATGTATGTAATATTCTAACTAAAGTTATCTATTAATGTATCATTGATATATTTCCAACTTATTCATTTTAAATGTCTTAATATTGTTTTGTACATAAATTTTATGCTGATAATTATTTTTCAGAACTTTACTCTTACAATAATAAATATGGATTTATATGTCTATTGATTTTTAGATTGTCAGTATATAAGGTACAATAAGATTTTCAATGTACATTATCTCAAAATGAAAATTCATATATTAAGAATATTAACTGAATAATATATCATGTACTCTGTTTATATCATTGATTTTTTTACTCATAACTGTTTATATAAGTGAAAATATTTTGGATAAATTACCAAATTAACCCTGGTAGTTATCAGTACCATATTTCTACGAATCTCCACTTGTTGCCCTCATCTTCACACAAACTTCCAAACATTATTTAATACCATGAAAACCAGTATGATATGGAATCAAGAGGAAGAGCAGTGTTATTTAGTGGAGAGAGTACTACTGCTGAGAGTCAAAATTTTGTTTTACTGCTCACACCAAGACTGGGACAACTAGTGAGTTAAATGATTTACTTCATGCAATAAAAAATGTCTAATAAATGACAGTTTGCAAGAAAAAACTCTTAAAGTTATATCCTCTTTTGGAAGAATAATTATTTTTCTGATATAATGACTTTTCCAGACCCAGACTAAATAAACATAGGCTATAAGAAATGTGATATTTTGACATTGTGGTGAATAAAATGACATATTGGTTCATCTGGGATAAAATAAATTCATTATTATTTTGGATAGCTAATATGGCTCAAATATATACCTAGGTAAGTGAAGATAAAATAAGCTCAGGAAAACACTTTTAGGGCAAAATAAAGGCTAAATGCCAATGTACTTTAAAATGTGTGGAAATCTCCTTCTACACAACTAATTCTTAGAAGATAATGAATGTCTCTTCATCCTACTTTTTTGACACAAGTAGGCAAAGAAAAGAATTTGGTATTCATTAAAAAGTGACGTGCTATTCAAATTTGTTCTCCATGGTATATTCTGACTAGAAACTGTTGTGTCAAATAAATTTGTCCAGCATACCTTTACCTGAAACTATAATGTTGAAATATCATTTTATACTGAAGCCAGCATAAAGTTATTTAATGACAAACATTAATTTTGACAAAAGTTTCCAACAAATACACCAAAACACTAAGGTTTAATTTTACATATATAGAATATCATCTTAATGAATTAAAACATATTCAGAGGAAAATACTAGGAGAAATCCTATTGTTCACATTGATGGGATTTTTATGTCCTTTTGAATTTTTCCCTCATAATTTTCTATATTAAAATGGTACACACAAATATCTTTAAAATATGTTGAGCATGAACAATCCCATATGACAAGTTACAGAAAAACTAATTTATGTACACAAAGCCAATAATTAAAACTCTCTTTTTGTATGAATGATCAACTAGTTCCACTTCACCTGTTAGTATTAAGACCTGGCTCACCACCTAATTCCAAATAAAAACCTCTTGAGAAGTTTGTAAACAGTTTTGTGATAAAGTATTCTATATCTACATCACTCTGCTTGTGGACCAACATGAGTATTAATAATAACATTTAGTAAATATTAAGTTTAAAAACAATGTTATTGATTTTTTTTATTTGGAGATAAAAGAAATACTTCATACAATTGGCTTAATTCCCATACTTAATGCATAGAACATTTTTAGGAACAATTCATTTCCAAGTGTTGTGCTATAGAGGTGGTAAGAAGGAAATGAAGTTCCTGGTCTCCAGGAGCTCACAGTCTTGGGAGAGAGGAGTATAGATATATACAGATAAGTTCTCTGTGTGTGCGCATAGTACTTATTTATAGATATTTCATGGATAGATGTACATGAACATGTAAACACACACTATATGTCAAAACATGTAGTAATGAATAATATAACACCTTAATGGACACAGAAATTTATTCTCTGCATATTTACTTAGGAGGTAATGAATATGCTCCAGGGAATGTTCATTTGCATGATTTAATACACAGTTAATTTTAAATGGGGTGTCCTAAACTTTATGAAATAAGGCTGAAAATTTGAAACCTGTCTTCACTTGTGGCCTGTCTGTCTGTGCTCTCCTGTTAGACATTTGATGGGGGAAAAGAACTTAATGACTGTTTTCTCCAACAGTGAAAGAGATTTCATTTGAGCCTGAGTACTGACAATTTACAAGCCAGGTGCCAGTAAACATTTTAGTTCACTCAGCTCTGACTTTCTTCATATGTACCTTAAAGATTATTTAAAGCAATAAATGAAACAACTAAATGGGAGTAAATAAATAAATTGATAGGTCTGACACCTATCAACACAGTAAGTGCTCCTTTGTAAATATGTGCGTGTGATGTCTGTGTATTTGATGTTAGTGTGTACATAAACACAAATACAAAATATTGAGGTGCAAAAAATGAAGTAACATGTCTATATGGTCTCACAGCCAAAAGATAATAGAAACCTGATTGTTTCCTGGAACTTTGGGTATCTGTGTGACATCTGAGACACAGAGTTAGAGTACTACAGCTCTCAAAGTCAGCATTACTCCAAACAGCAACTGTTAAAGAAGTTGAAAAAGAAATCAGGCTTCAATTAGAGATATGAATGATGCTGATTTTCTGAGGCCCAAGGTACATCAGTATGCAGAGTAAAGGATGATATTATCTGTATTTCAAAACTTCAACTTCTTTGTGGGCAAAGGAAGAGATGTTTGTTTTGTTCAAAATTCAATCTTTCACAAAATTAAATATTGTTCTGCCTGGTCAGTTTATTTAAACAACCTAATTACATGGAACCTAGAATAGAGAATGAGACCATGTTATTCTGTACAAGTTGTATTACTCTGATATATTCCAGAGTATTTCGGGCAGAAAATTAAGAAAAATATATTTGCAAAGTCCCTTGAGGGCATGGAGAAAAAATGTGGAACTATTAAACTTCCCCACCTGGGGAATTTCTTACAGTCTCTCAAGCATTAGGGACTCCCAATTTAATAAGCCAAGCCCTTAATCTTGAGGCTTGACCTTATGGAACTTATTTCTCTAAAGGCAAAGCTAAGCCTATTTATAATTGTGTCCAAGTGTCACCCCCAGAGAAACTTTCTTGTTGCTCAGATGTGGCCTCTCTCTCTAAGGTAAAATCTACAATAAAATCATTACCCTTCCTAATATATGTAACATGACTTCCAGGGATATACATCTCCCTGACAATGTGGATATGACTCCCAAGGATGAGCCTGGCCTGGTCATCGTGGGTTGACAATGCCTTCTTATTTGTTTGCTTGTTTGTCTGTTTATTTATTTATGTATTCTGAAAAATAACATATATACAAAAAAGCAATACATTTCAAAGCACACCACAACAATTAGTTACAGAGCAGATTTCAGAGTTTGCTATGGATTAAAATTCCACAATTGTAGGTTTTTACTTCTAGCTGCTCCAAGACACTAGAGACAAAAAGAAATATTAATATAATGATTCAGCAATAATATTCGTTTGTTAAATCCTATCTTCTCTGCTTACTCCATCTTCTCCTTTAATCTCTCTCTTGATCTTTAGAGGTATTTGGGCTATGCTCATTATAACTGTTTCATGTTGGAAAAAGCTGTGGATAATATGGAATAGGGGAATAGAATTAGTTGATATGCTGGAGAGGCTGGACCATCAGGGTTTCAGGACTTATCTAGCCTAGAAACCCATCTAGAGGTTGTAGATTTGTGGAAAGTAATCATAGTGCATGGAACCTTTGTAGAATCTCAGATGAAGCCTTAGGTGTTTCTTTAGGGTTGGAAGGACTGGTTTTGGTTGGTGTACGGCAAACAATGATTAGTAGCAATATTTAGCTGAAGCTTATAAAAGAGTAGTCTGTCAACTCTGTTTGAACTCTCTCAGTTACATTTATCTTATTTGTTACAATTCTTTTCCAACTTTTGGTCAGAAAGCCATTGTCAATCTTAAGGTGCCAGGGCCAGGCTCATCCCTGGGAACAATATACCATGTTGCCAGGAAGGCTATCACCCCAGGATGTCACATCCCACGTAGATGGTGAGGGTAGTGATTTCACCTGCAGAACTGGGCTGAAAGAAAGAGAGAGAGAGGCCATATCTATGCAACAAAAGAGGTCCTCTGGAGGTAATTCTTAGGCACAACTATTGGCTAAGCTTCTCCACTACATAAATAAGCTTCACAAAAGCAAGCCTCAAGATCAAGGTCTTGGCCTATTGACTTGGGAGTCCCTAATGTTTGAGTGAGTATCAGGGGTTTCCCCAGTGGTAAAGATTAATTGTTCCATATTTTTTCTTCCATTGCTCAAGAGGCTTTGCACATCTTCTCAACGTACTCTGGGAAGTATCCAGGCATTACTTTAAGCTCTACAGAACTTCAAGCTCTCATTCCCATTCTGGGCTCCCTGTATTTGGGTTGCTTAAATGATCCATCCAGACAGCTTGAGTTAGATTATGTGCTAAAGAAAACTTAGGTTTGGGACAAAATAAAACTCTCTTCCTTTGGTTTCATAGACTAGGTGAAGTTCTAAAATTCAGACAATGTCTTCCTTATCCTATTTTCTGATTTACCTTAATCCCGACTTAATTGGCTTTATTCTTATCTCTGATTGAAGACTGATCTCTTTATCAATTTGTTTAATAGTTGTTATATGAGGCAATGCTGACTTTCAGACCTGCAGAACTGTACGCTGAGTCTTAGGTGTCACACAGGTACCCAAAATTCCAGGGAAATACAGGTTATACCTATATAGCACAACTCTCAAAATCTGAAAATAACAATTACTGGTCTGGAATAAATGTGACTGCTATAAGATCTTACAATATAGGTCACAATTTTCTTATAAGTATTTTCTAAATGAGACCATACAATATTTGTTCTTTTGTTTCTGGCTTAATTTGCATCATATAAAGTCCCATAGGTTCATTCACAACATTGCATGCCTCACAACTTAGTTTCTTTCTGTGCAGCACAATATTTGATCAAATGTATATAGCACAGTACCACTCTACTTCTCTGTGTATGCTTCAGCCACCTCCATCCATTAGGCATTATGTATAATCTTCAAAGTCAACAGTCCATCAATCATCTCAATTTTAGATAATTTTCATTGCTCCCAATAGAAAAATAACCAATAAACACACCCTCACCAATTAGAAAATCCAAACCTCCCCTTAACCCTTGTCCCCTCCACCCCCCATTATTTACCCATGGTATTGCTGTGGTTCTATTGCTATCTTTTCATTAAACATAGTCCATAGCAGGCATTAGTAGTTTCCTCTTATACCCCTATATTATAAACTGTTTGTACAAAATCCATACCTTTGAAGTAGTTCATGCAAGAGCTTATTTATATCTGTAGTTTTAATCATGGGATACATGACTCTGTACAACCCCTTTCAATCATGTTCACCCTCAATATTGCAAGAGCTTATTTATATTTGTAGTTTTAATCAGTGGGAGACATGACTCTGTACAACCCCTTTCAATCACGTTCACCTTCAATATTGCTATATTATTTATAGACCCACTAATGAACTGCTTTAACTTCTATCCGTTTTTCTTACATTTAAGTTTAACTTCATTAGCTAACCATTCACGCATCTCTAGTTATTGTGTATCTCTAGGTCCCCTATATTCTGTTATAAGCCCCTGAGTTTACCTTTACCATGGTCATAAAAGTGAAATCTTACAGTATCTACCTTTTTATGTCTCGCCTATTTCACTCAGCGTTATGTCCTTAAGGTTCAACCAAATTTTTCGTATGCCTCAGGATGTCATTTCATCTTATAGTTGCATGATATTCCATATATGTATAAACCATATTTCATTTATCCACTTGTCTACTGACGGGTACTTGGACTGTTTCCATCTTTTGGTGATTGTGAATAATACTGCTATGAACATCTGTGTGCAGTGTCTGTTTATGTCACTGCTTTCAGATATTCTGGGAATAGAACAGTATATCAGGGTCATAGAGCCACTCAATATTTAGTTCTCCAAGGAACCTCCAGACCATCTTCCATAGTGACTGTACTATTATACATTTCCACCAGGAGTGCATAAATGTCCCAATTTCTCCATATCCTCTCCAAAATTTTTAGTTTCCAGATTGTTTAATAGGAGGCATTTGTATAGATGTGAGGTGATACCTCATTGTAATCTTGATCTGCATTTCCCTTATAGCTAATGAAAATGACCATTTCTTTGTGTGCTTTTTAGCCATCTGTATTTACTCTTTGGAAAAATACCTATTCATATCTAGTCCATTTTATAATTGGATTATTTGTGGGGTTTTTTTTTCTGCTGAGTTGTATGATTTCTTTATATATATAAGATATCAAACCTTTATTTGATACGTGATTTCCAAATATTTTCTCCCATTGAGTTGGCTGCCTCTTCACCTTGTTGACACTGTCTTTTGAGGCACAAAAGCATTTGATTTTGAGTAGTTCCCAGTTGTCTACCTTTTTTTTTTTGTTGCTTGTGCTTTGAGCGTAAAGTTTAGGAAGCTTCCTCCTATTACTAGGTCTTAAAGATTTTTCCCTATATTTTCTTCTAAGGGTTTTATGGTACTGATACTTATATTTAGATCTTTGATCTGCTTTGAGTTAATTTTGTATAGGGTGTAAGGTAAAGGTCCTCTATTATTCTTTTGGCTATTGATATCTAGTTCTCCCAGGCCCATTTATTGAAAAGACCATTTTGTCCCAATTCAGTGGGTTTGGGGGCCTTGGTGAAGATCTTTTGACTATAGATTAGATTGTCTATTTCTGTGTTCTTGATTCAATTCCATTGGTCAATACTTGTATCCTTGTGCCAGTACCATGCTGTTTTGACCACTGTGGCTTTATAATAGTCTTTGAAATCAAGAAGTGTTACTCCTCCTACTTCATTCTTTTACTTTAGATATTTTTAGCTATTCAAGGGTCTCGTTCCCTTCCAAATGAATTTGATAACTAGCTTTTCTAAGTCTAGTAGGTTGTTGGAATTTGTATCAGTATTGAGTTGAATCATAGCTCAATTTGGATAGAAGTGACATCTTAACTACAATGAACCTTTCTTTTTTTTTAACATGGGCAGGCACCAGTAATCGAACCCGGGTCCTCGGGCATGGCAGGCAAGCATTCTTACCTGCTGAGCCACTGTGGCCCACCCTACAATGAACCTTTCTATCAATGAGCAAGGAATGTCTTTGCATCTATTTAGATCTTTGACTTTTTAGCAATGTTACTAGCTTTCTGTGTACAGATCCTTTACATCCCTAGTTAAGTTCATTCCTAGATACTTGATTCTTTTAGTTGCTATTTTGAATGGATTTTTTCCTTCTTTAACTCCTCAGGTCATTGCTTGTGTATAGAAACCGTATTGATTTTGCACATTCATCTACGTACTGCCACCTTACTGAATTTATTAGCACAAGAAGCTTTGTTGTAGATTTCTAAAGATTTTCCAAGTATAGTATCATGTCATCTGCAAATAATGAAAGTTTTACTTCTTTCTTTCTTACTTGGATGCCTTTTATCTCTTTTTCCTGCCTGACTGCTCTAGCTAGAACTTCTAATACAATGTTGGATAATAGTGATGACAGAGGGTATCCTTGTCTCATTCTTGATCTTAGGGTGAAGGCTTTTGGTCTCTCACCATTGCGTATGATGCTGGCTTTGGGTTTTTCATATATGCCTTTTATCATATTGAGGAAGTTACCTTTGATTCCTACCTTTTGAAGTGTTTTTATCAGAAAAGGATGTTGAGTTTTGTCGAATGCTTTTTCAGTGCCAATCGTGATGATCATGTGATTTTTCCCTTTCAATTTGTTAATGTGCTATATTACATTGGTTGATTTTCTTGTGTTGAACCACACTTACATTCCTGGTATAAACTCCACTTAGTTGAGGTGTGTAACTATTTTAATGTTTCTTGTAAGATTCGATTTGCTACTATTTTGTTGAGAATTTTTGCATCTATATTCGTTAGGGAGATTGGCCTACATTTTCCCTAACTTATAGCATCTTTACCCGGTTTTGGTATTTTAGTGATGTTAGTTCATAAAATGAGTTAGGTAGTGCTTATTTTTCTTCAAATGTTTTGGAAAAATTTGAGCAGAATTGGTCTTAGTTATTTTTGGAAAGTTTTTGATAAAATTCCCCTGTGAAACCAATATGGCCCTGAGCTCTTCTCTGTAGGAAGATTTTTGATAACTGATTGAATCTCTTTACTTGTGATTGGTTAGTTGAGATCTTCTATTTCTTGAGTTAGTGTAGCTTGTTCATGCATTTCTAGGAATTTGTCCATTTCTTCTAAGTTTGTTGGTGTATAGTTGTTCATAGTATCCTCCTATGATTTTTCTTTTCTTCAGGGTCCATAATGACCCCTCTCATTTTTTATTTTGTTTTTGTGGTTTGCATCCTTTCTTTTTTTTCTCTGTCAGTCTTGCTAGTGGTGCATTGATTTTATTGATACTTTCTGTTGTTCTTTTGTTCTCCAATTCATATAATTCTGCTTTAATCTTTGTTATTTCTCTTCTTCTATTTGCTTTGGGGTTAGTTTGCTGTTGTTTAGTGAGCAATTAAGTCCTTGATTTTTGCTCTTTCTTCCCTTTTGATATAGGCATTTAGGGCAAAAAATTTCCTCTCAGCCCTGTCTTTGTTGCATCCCATAAGTTCTGATATACCATATTCTCATTTTCATTTGTCTCTAGATAGTTACTGATTTCTCTAACAATTTCTTCTTTGAGCTACTAGTTGCTTAAGAATGTTTTCTTTAATCTCCATATATTTGTGAGAGTTCTTGTTCTTTGATGATCATTGATTTCCCACCTCATTCCATCATGATCAAAGAATGTGCTTGAAATAATTTCAATCTTTTTAAATTTATAAAGACCTGTTTTGTGCCCCAGCATATGATCTATCCTGGAGAATGTTCCATGACCACTAGAGAAAAATGTATATACTGGCATTTTGGAGTGTAACCATTATATATGTCTCTTAGGGCTAACTTATTTATCAAATTTTTTAAGTTCTTTATTTCCTTGTTGCTCCTTTGCCTGTTTTTCCTATCTGTAGAGAGAGGCGTGTATTTAAGTCTCCCACTATCATTTTTGAAATGTCTATAGCACCCTTCAATTTTGCCAATGTCTACTCCATGGACTCTGGAGCTCCTTGATTGGGAGCATAAACATTTATGATTGTTATTTCTTCTTGGTGAATTGTCCCTTTTATTAATATATCATGTCCTTCCTTGTTTCTTATGATGTCTTTACATTTAAAGTCTATTTTGTCTGATATTAGTATAGCAACTCCTGCTTTCTTTTGGCTACAACTTTCATAGAACATGTTTTTCCATCCTTTCACCTTCCGTCTCTTGAAAGCAGCATACAGTTTGATTATATTTCTTCATCCATTCTGCCAGTATGTATCTTTTAAATTGTGAATTTAGTCCATTTATGATCAAAGTTATTACTGTAAAGACATTTCTTGCATCTACTATCTTATTATTTGGATTTTATTTAGCAGCTCTATATATTCTTTTCCCTCTTTCTCTTTTAATCCTTTACATTTCCCTACCAGTAGTCTTCAATTCTGTGCCCTCCTCCAGACTTTTCGCTCATGACTTTTTCTCAGCCAACAGAAGTCTGTTTAGTATTTCTTGTAGGGCCAGTCTCTTGTTGACAGATTCTCTCTGCATTTGTTTTTCTGTGAAAATGTTAATCTCTCCCTCATTTTTGAAGTACAATTTGGCTTGATGCAGAATTTTTGGATGGATACCTTTCTGTTTCAGGATCTTAAACATATCATAATACTACCTCCATGGTGCTGTTGAGTAGTCCAAACTCCATCTTATGTGATTTCTTTTGTATCTAGTAGATCATTTTTCTCTTGCTGCTTTCAGGATTTTCTATTTCTCTTCAACATTTGACAGTGATTAGTGTGTAACTGGGAGTAGACCTATTTAGATTTATTCTATTTGGGGTTCATTGGGATTCTTTGATTTGCATATTTATATCTTTTTAAAGGGTTGGGAAGTTTCCTTCCCATTATCTCCTCAACTAATCTCCCTAGGCCTTTACACTTCTTTTCTCCTGAGACACCAGTGATGCTTCTATTCATGCATTTTGTTTTGTCCATCATTTCCCTGAGATTCAATTTAAATTTTACCATCTTTTTTGCCATTTGTTCTTTATTGCATTCGAAATCAATTGTGCCGTCCTCTAGTTCACATATTTTTTCTTCTGTCTCTTCAAATCTGCTGTTGTGCGCCTCTAGTATATTTTTGATTTGGTGTACAACATCTTTAATCTCTGTGGTATCAGCCGCTTTTCTATTTATTCTTTCGAATTCGTCTTTATGCTCTTCTAGGTCTCCTTTATGTCATTAGCCAACCCGTTGAATTTAGTAGTGTTCTCCGAACATTTTTGGTTAGTTTTCCAAAGTCTTTGTCTCCTTTGGTGTTTTAATTTGGTCATTATGTGGTCATATGCTTTGTGATTTTCTGTTGCCTTTGAGGCATGTAAGTCTTGTTAAGGTTACTTTGGAAGTTGATTTCCTTCAATAGTCTCAAGTTTCATATATGCATGATGGGCATGCAACAGGACATGGGGCAATGGGTGGGACATGGCAGCACAGCAATAGGTTGTAGCACAGGATTAGGTGTGGAGTGGGGGGATGCTACCTTGGTGTCCAGGAGTACGGGGTGCAGGGTTGTAGGGGATAGCTGGGGGCCATGGGGATGGGGTACAGTTCAGGCAGGTCTCGGTAGGCAGGGGCAGAGCATGACATGGTGTACATGGAGGTGGGGGAGGGTGGAGGTAGATCGGGTGGGGCTTCGTGGGCTGCCATGACGTGGGTGTTCATGTGTGTGGAGCTTGGGTTGTGGGCTGGATGTGTGCGTGTGCAGAGCAGAGGGGTGTGTGACAAGGATGAGTAGTAGAGTACCTACAGGGGGTGTGGTTGGGCAAGGTGCAGGAGGTGACTGTGTGTGTGCAGGGGAGGCAGGGCTTGGGCGGAGGTGAGTACATGCATGGGATGGGAGTGCGGGATGAGGAAGTACAGGTCCAGTTGTGGGCAGGGTTCGGGTACATGGGGTGCAGGGAGGCTCACAGGCTGTGGGGGTGGGCAACATGTGTGAGGGTAGTGCATTCAAGGAGCACAGCTGGGTTTCCTTCCTTTTCCCTGTCTCCCTAACTGTGCTTTTTTTTTTTTTAATTTGCATATGGGCAGGAGGCACCAGGGATCGAACTCCAGATCTCCAGCACAGCAGGCTGGAGCTCTGCCTGCTGAGCCACGGCAGCCGCCCCCTAACTGTGCACTCTTGAGGGCTCTGGGCCTCCATTTGGAAAGGGGCATGTTAGGCTCTTTGCACTAGCTGGTTGGTCTTTGGTTCTCTTGTGTTAATTCCTCAACTATTTCAGCCAGGGCCTTTCTATGTAGTTTAGAAGACTCTCTCAGGTCATTTGCACCTTGGAATCGCTGTGCCAGTCGTTTTTCTCTCACGTCTCTGGCTGTTCCTTGGACAGGGGTAAACTTGACCTATCCTATTCTGCCATCTTTCTGGAAGTGTACAATGCCTTCTTAACCAAAAGGGGGAAAGAATTGAAACAAAGTTTCAGTGGCTAAGAGATTTCAAATAAAGTTGAGAGGTCATTCTGGAGGTTATTCTTATACAAGCTTCAGCCAGATATTGCAAATTGTCACTGTTTGCCAAGCCCCAACAAATGGTATTCCTGAAAACCCTAAGAAATACCCTGGGCTCAATCTACAGCTCTATAGATGTTTTACTTATTAAGTTTATTTATTCAGAAACTTAAAGCCTCCAGATTGCTCCCATGTCTAATAAGCCCTGAAACTCGGAGGTACCAGTCTATTCAAGAACATCAACCAGTTTCATTCCTCCGCCCCAATAATGTTAATACCCCTTTTCAACACAAAGAAGTTAGAATGATCATTGTCTAGATATCCCTGAAGATTGAGAGAAGGATCGAATGAGAGGGAGGAGTTGTAACTGAGAAGTTAGATATCTAACTAATGATTATGACTAATGCCTCATTATATAGATATTTCTTTTTAGTTTGTAGTGTATTAGGATACCCAAAAGGAAACATCTGAAATTGTTGAACTGTAATCCAGTAGGCTTGATCTTTGAACATGATTATGTAACTATATATTTTTTATCTTGTGACCATATGATTGTAAATATATAAAGTAAAAATCTTGTGACTGACACTCCATTTACCCAGTGTATGGGTAGATGGGATGTGCATGAAAAGAAAATAATACTATTAATAGGTTGGGCAGAAATACCCCTACATAAACTATGGACAATAGTTAATAGTAATACTTTAATAATCTTTCATTAATTGTGACAAATGTAACTTCTGTCAGAAAAAATAGAATTACAGAAAACGAGCTATCATCAGTTGTAACAAATGCTCCACACCAATGCAAGTTTTGGAGGCGGAATGTTGCATGGGAATCCTATATTTTGTGCATTATTGTTCTGTAAACCTACAGCTTCTCTAATGAATTTTCTTTTAATTAGAAAAAAGTAAAAGAGACTGGGTGAATCCAAAGTCAATACCATTTCCACAACAACTTGAAATTCCTCTAAATCCTAAGAACTAGGGTCACCATTACTCTTCCTTGATTCCACCGGATATAATAGCATTGATCACTACTGTATGCCAGATTCTGTTCTAGGCACTTTGAATAGGATTTATTTCTTTGTAATTAACATTTCATTTTGAATTTGAATTATATGTCACAAATTTTATCTATTGTTGCTGATGTGGTTAAAACTTTTAACATTTTTTGGCATAAAAATAATGGTTTTCTACGCTGATTAAAAAATGACAACTTGTAGAAACCTTCCAATACTCATTGAAATGAAAGTATGTAAATTCCTTAAAACCAAATAGCAATTTATCACCTATCTTAAAATTTATTTTGTACTTTACACTGCCCATGGCTATTTCCCAGCCATTCCTTCTTGTTAAATGAAAAGAAATATTATTCCTCCAGTTTGCAGTAACATTGTCTGTCAGATAGGAATGCCTTCAAGATAGTCAATCAAAAAGATTGAATACCTACTTTGCACAAAATAATGGACACTTCTGGAGAGCCTCAATATTATCAATAGAGCCAAGTAGCCAGACTGTAACAAATGTTGCATTTGATATTGTTTTCACACTTATGTTTGTTTTCTATTATTTTAAGTTTAGTAGTTCAAATCTACTATATACAGACAAAATTGTCTCCATCTTCAGTGACATAATAACTTCAATAAGCTATCCACACACAGTGAAGAGTCCAATAGGCACAACTTTCAGTTCATTAGTCTATCACTCATCTCTAGTTAGCATGAACTTCCAATCTCTAGTTAGCATGAACTTCCTAAAACACAAATATAAGCATGTCATTCTCCTGCTTCATATCTTTCTAGAGTTCTCCATCATCTATCTATACCACTCTTTCGAAAAGTGGTCCAAGAAACATCTGTATCAGAATCCCCAGAAAAATGTGTTAAAAATTGTATTACTGCTTATTTACAGAAGCAGGTCTAGAATCTGTATTTTTAAAAAGCACACCATGTGATTGTTTTGCACAGTAAAATTTTATTTTCCTCCTATGTCACAGATCATGCCCATCATACGCATGGAAGTCAATGGAGCCAGTATTACAGATTTTAAAATGGAGTTACATACCAGTTTCACAGAACACTAGGTAAGCACTTTGTATAAATGCTGATTTCACTTAAAGATGTGCATGGAAGTCAATGGAGACACTACTGTACCCTTCTGTAGCCTCATTTCTCAGTGCTAGCTATGCCAGTTATTAATTTATTGCCCCTTAGTTCCAAATCCACCTTTATTTTCCTACTTTGTGATAGTGAAGTTGGACCTTGTAAGCCTTTCTCTTGGTTACCTGAATCATTGTTAAGCATTATCAGTGGAAGATACTAGAAGAATGCTACAAGGAATACATCATGAAGCAGTCTTCTCTTCCTGGTTTTATAGTGATGTTTTTCCCAGGCTGCTTCCAGATTTGTATGGTGAGGCTGCCAATGGTGTGCCCAGTGGTGTCCATTCTCCACAAGGAGTTGCTGGCACTCGAGCAGGCAGCTTTCTGCTGGCATGCTCTGGCCTGTAACACTTCTCTTCTGTGAGGTGAGCTTTTCTTACATCCGGTGGGCTATAGCCGCACCTTCATCTGTGAGGTCTGAATCTCAGGGTTGGAGAAGCCCTCTTCCAAGTTTGTTCTTTCCTTGAGTTCCTTTCCTCAGCTCAAGATGTAGTAGCTATTCTCTACGTTTGCTAGTCCTATATGTTTAATGGTTCACTTTTACCTTTTTAGTGATTTACTCATCAATATTTTTTCATATTAAATTACTCCTGGTCAAATTACTGGGGTGGTTTCTGTCTTCTGACTGGAATCTGATGGGTGCATCTGCCCACACTATTCCCTGTTCCAGCTGCAGAGAACTACTCGCAGGATTCTAAAGGACTTCACATCTTCTTTGCAATGTTTTTTGTGGATGCCCTCTACACCATTTTGGTTTTGTAATTTCTTTGGGAGTCAGATAAAATATCACCCCTTCAAGGTTTCCTTTCTTAGTATCTCCAGACAAGGAGAACTTTCTTCTCTCCATGCTCCTGCAATTCAGTCATATCTCATTTTACACATCTATTTCCCATCATCATAATTGTTTATTTAATTCTCTACCACTCCACAGGCTCTGGAACCCAAATAGCAGTGTTCTACCATCTAGGAGTCGACACTGTCTAATGCAAACTAGGTGCCTAAAAAAAAATGTTGCATAAATTTATTTTTCTTCCTCTTTTAATTAATTACTTAATTAATTAATTGTGTGTGTGTGTGTGTGTGCATGGACCAGGAATCAAACCCTAGTCTCCCACATGGAAGGTGAGCAGTCTACCACTGAACAACCCATGCACCCTTAATTTATGTTTTAAAGGGAGGTTTTGAGGGAATTTTTTTGATTGGTGGAAACATTCTTTATATCTGTTCTGAATAGCATTTCTTAAGGGCCGAATTAGCTTTCTGCCTTGTCTAAACCCATAGAGTGATATGCTTTGTAGATTAAGAAAGCTAGCACCCTGCGGTGGTTTCTGTAATATTGAACATGGTGCTGTTAGGAATTGGACCGATGCCAGGACACATTTCTCATTGACAATTAAGCACCCATCAACTGGTAATGATGACTCCTAGCATTTGCAACACAGACCAGGCAGAAAGGCTATGATCTAGATGGGAAAGGTGCTTGATCTCATTACTCATCCTTGGAGCCATTCACTGCCCCAGGATGTTGAATGACTAGAGCCCTCAATGAACAGAAAGCTACAAAAATGCGGGGCAGTTTGTTGGAAAAACACACATTCATTGTGACGACGAAAAATGTGTTTTCTATTGACTTATGTATGTATGTTTCTAGTGAACATTGAAATTTTTCCCTAGTTATTAAATATTAAAATTCTAGTTCTCAAAAGCAACGAAACTGTTACATAACATACACACAGAAATGTGGTATCAAAGACGAACTAACTTTTCACACAATGTTTTCTTCCAAATAGTTGATTTTAAAATGTTGATACTAAATTTTAAAATATTTCACTTTTATCCCATTTCATTAAGTGATTATAATGGCAAAGAATGTTTTCAGAACATAAATATTTGGCAATCTGTACTGTACACCATAAGTTCGAGATTGGCATATTTAGCAAGTCAAATGGAATTGATTTCAACATTTTTTTTATACTTCTATAGCAATACTATGTAGCTTTTTTTTTAACATGGAATCTATGCTTCATTGAGGAATTTCCAAACTTTTGGTTATATATTCTTTCTTTAAAAAAGTTTTTATTGTGGTAACATATATACAACTCAAAAGTTTCTCTTTTACTCACTTTTAAGTATAGAGCTCAGTGGTATTAGTCACATTCACCGCATGCTACCTTCACTGCCATCCGTCACAAATACTTTTCATTACTTCGAACAGAAACTCTGCACCCATAAAGCAGTGACTCCTCATTACTCCTTCCTCCACCTCTTTACTCTCCTTTTTGTCTCTATGGATCTCCTTATTCTTTGTATTCCATATAAGTGAAATAATACAATATTTGTCCTTTGTGTCTGGCTTCTTTCACTCAACATGATGTTTTTAAGTTTCATCCATGTTGTAGCATTCACCAGAATTTCATTCCATTTTACTCACTATTTTGGGGGGGAGGAAATTCAAGTAATCAACCATGAAAAGTAATCTGACAATTAATGGAACTGCATTTGTCCTTCTTGGACCATAAAACCATGTAGGACCTTGGTGTCATGATGTGGTATTGTACTCTGGATAGGACACCTTGCTTAGGTTATTTCTGAATTATGGATTTTTAATATTGTAAAATGAAAAACAGATTTAAGTAACTAAATGGCATGCAGTTCTGAAAATTTCCTCTTTCAAATTTCTTTATTTAACGACTAGATATATGTACTTCCTTATAATGCCATTTATCTACTGTATGCAATATCGTTTGTTGTGTGTGTCAGAAAGTCCATAATTATAGGAATAAAACAATCTAGCTTCTATTTTAACAGTTCAGCAAATTCTTGGGATGTGAATTTTTACCATCTTTGGTAATATAACTGCTCTTGATTTCCATTTATTTCATTTGAATTAGGTTACAAGTCACGTTTCCTTTACATATTGTAGCCAAAATTTTCAATGGCAAATTAATAAAAGAAAAATAACGTGTACGGTGTATGTTTAACTGGTGTGAGGAAGGGACAGACATGGAGCAGACATTGTTCCATGCTACATCAAATTCAGATGATATATTAGAGCTTTGTAAAATATACCCAGCTCTTCTAGATCATATGCCAGTTTGAGAACTCTGAAATACACACATTCCTCTAATAGTGCTGGGTACCTCTTATCACCAGGTATTGTATACTTTTTTGGAATCTATTTAGTTTACTGCTTAAAAACTGTGACGCCAATAAAATAGTTTTTATTCTACAGATAAGAAAGTAAGATTTAGAGAGGCAAGGAACCATTAATTCTATCAATAAGGTTCTAAAATCCATTTTGTAGGTGGGAGAAAACTATCTAAGATATGAAAAATTAAACAACAGTTGCTGTAAAATAATTCTCCCTTGCCTGAAACAATCTGTCCTAAAATTTTCTGGTTAAGGACATTTTAATAATGTAAAGTGAAATTTTACCTTTATGAAAAATGTACATATGCCATTGGAATTATGATTGAGTTGGTATATGGTACAACTTTTCCCTCTTCATCCTAGATCTTCTCGGAGCACCATGGGTGGAGCTGAATTATTGCAGTAAGATTTACATGTGGTCCTTTCACCTCATGGCAGTTAAAAGCTTGGGGTCAGGCTGGTTGTTAGCTCTGACACGCATTAGCTGAGTGAACTTGGACATGCTATTTACACACTCTGTGCCTCAGTTTACGATGAAAATATAAATATCACCTATCTCCAAGTTTGGTTGTGTCGTTTGCCAAATATTACTTGGCAAACATGCATTACTACCTGTCAACCTTTCGTTGCTAATTAATGAAGTATTATGATTAATAGTTTATTCTTTGCCAGCTAACTTAGTTATTATAAACATGTCATTTAATTACCAAAAGTTCCCTCGTATGATTTTTTACCATGTTCTATATTAATTTTATAAAGAAATTATGCATTTTTTGCTAATTATTTTGCTTAGCATGATAAAGGTACTTTTTGTCTACTCAATTATAATGCATTAAATAGGTTTAATTGATTAACAAATGAATAGGATGTTAATGCTTTGTTTTGTCTGACAGCATTGTTTAATGGTATGAAACAAACAATGATGCAGCATTTGCACGTTTTATTGAAATAAATGTGCTTAATTTAGATATTTACAACATGAGTATAAATACTCACTCTAAAAACAGTTTATAAAAATGTATGGTCATTTCTATTATGATCTACATAAGATAATTTGCAAGGTACTCTAATTGCCACAACATTGAAATTGATGTTTCAGAATTTTGAAGAGCCACAAGGGACAAAGGTTGTAAACACATATAAATTAGGATTATATTCTGATTTGACACATTTGCCTGAAATGCTTCCATATGCCAGATCTTACCTTTCAAAATGTGGAAGAACTCAGTGTTAAAAGTTCTGAGAGATACCAAACTAGTGCCTCACAGCTCTTATCTTCAGACATGTCATGGTCAGTTATCATTAAAGTTTCCTGTTCTTGCTCACAACAGTATGAAAATCCAAACCCAGAGGCCTCACTGCCAATCATTGTATATGGCTCATTGTTCCATTTTGTAGCAGTCACCATAGAAATGGAAATGAATTCATTAAAAGTATTATGGCTCTCTAATACATTTGAAAAAATATGGGCTAAAATAGGGAGGAAACCTTATTACTTAATTTCATGGGATTCAAATGAAATAAAAAGAAATCTTATATAATTACTTTCCTCATTATAGAAGGATGTATGATACAGCTTCTTCCTTCTATGAGAGTATATCATTTTTTCTTGTATTTCCAAAGCAAAGTCTGGATGTGATTTTATATTGTTGGAGCAAAAATAAGGGAGAATTTCAAGAATTTCAATAATGAATGTATGGATAGAATTTACATGCAAATTTAGTTCCTTAAAAAAAATCTGAAATAGTTTACTTACTAAGATACCTGAAGTCCCCCACCTAAAGGAGTGTGGGTATAGGAGATGTCATTTTACCTATACTTCACCTTGATTAACAGGGCTGTATCTTTCTCTCTCACTAGTCTCTTCCTTGTTTTTTCCATAACTTTCTTTTCAGGAACTTTATTTGTAAATGGTCATAACATGGATCTGAAATATTGTTTATTGTATTTATTAATACAATTCCTACACTGCTATTAACAAGCATGAGTGGAAATCTCTTCTTTCTGATAACACCAGCTAAACTTTGTCACATTATATATTTGACAACATAAAGTATTTTTCAACTGATGATGATGATGATAATTTTCTTTAAAGTTTGTCTGAGAGCACTTGACTCTCATTTTTCTTCCTATTGATTAGTGACGCTAGATAGGGCAAAATGAGTTTTTTATACATTGTCTATCCCACATATTCCTAAAGCACCTTCTAGCTTGGTTAAGCTCTACCTAAATATAGTTAATATTTTTATGAATATTTATGTTCAAAGTACTTTACTTGTAGTATCTGTGATCCTTATAACATCTTGTAAGCTAGGCACTTTCTATCCACCGTTGAAAGCAGAGCAGCTGAGACTCAGAGAGGATGGAGAACATGCCACTCAACTAAGACATGGCAGCCTTGATACAAACTATGGTTTTTCCTTCGATTTTGTGATTCAGCCTTTATGAAAATAGAGCCCTGTTTTCAGAGTCACACAAAATGGATGTAGCAATCTTTTTTTTTATTTTTATTAATTAAAAAACTTAACAAAAGAACATTAAGATATCATTCCATTCTACATATACAATCAGTAATTCTTAATATTATCACATAGTTGCATATTCATCATTTCTTAGAACATTTGCATCGATTTAGAAAAAGAAATAAAAAGACATCAGAAAAAGAAATAAAACGATAATAGAGAAAAAAAGATTAT